>VWZP01007147.1:1812264-2016699 GCA_013396995.1 Dicaeum eximium
TTTTTCCCCCTTCCCTGCGGGGAGGGGTGGGGAAGGGAAGGGGCTATAAAGCGCGAAGGGACGTGCGTGACACAGTCCCCTCTGCAGCCCGTCTCCGCCGGAGCGGGGGGCTCGGTCAACACCCACCCCCCTAAAAAACAACGCAAGCCTCCCCCGCCGCGGGAGGGACAGCACGGCACGGGACGGGACGGGACCGGACGCCGCAAGGTAAGGCAGCGGGGCGGGCAGCGAGGCCGCCAGCGCAGCACCAATTGCCCCGGGGCCGGCGGGGACCCGGTGCCCCGAGCCGGCTGCGGGACCCTCGGCGGAGCGGGGCTGGGGCCGTCCCTGCTGCCGCGGCTGCGGCGCTGAGCCCGCGTCCCGGCACCGCTCCGCCGCGGCTTTTGCGGGATACTGCCGGGAGAAACCTCGGCGCCCTCTCGGGTCCCTCCCTCGCCTTCGAGATTTGTTTTTTCCTCCCCGATTTTGCCCTCTTGCAGCCCGCGGCGGCCGGTGCCCCACAGCCCGTGCGGCTGCCGGGAGCCCGGCTCGTCCTCCGGCGCTGTCGCGGAGCGGATGTGCCAGGCAGGCAGCGGCTCGGGCTTCGCCAGCATCATACGTTGTTCTCGGGGAAAAAAAAGTGGCTACTAAAAAAAAGCAGACAGAAAACTCTACGGTGGGATGTAAGTACTGAGATTTGCTACGTGCAGCCTTAGTTCTGTTTTTATTTCGACAGCGCAGAGACAATGGCTACAAAGCGCTGTTTAATCACTTGCAGATAGAACTTTTGTGTATTTAAACCCTCGCAGGTTTTTTAAAGGCTGTGATTCTCTAAGCGTGTTTGTTCTGGATGAATTTAATACTTGAGGTGTAGGTAGCACGCCCTGATTCCCCGGACGGGTCACCGTGGTGCCAGGGATGAGCGTGACCCTGTTTGTGCCATGCTGCCCGGGGCTGCTCTGGAAATCATCCCGGTGGACAGCGGTGGATCAGGAAGCCTCTGCAAGGCTGGCTTCAGACAGCGGCTCCTCAAGCTTGTAGCTTCCCTTGGATTTCCCCTCCCCACCAAAGGAGCTGGTTAGCATCTAGTTACAATGTTAATTAGAACAATTAAACAGTATCGCTGTTCTTGTGGCTCGACTGAGCTGCAGGCGAGCTCAGAGAGGAAGCAAGGCCGTAAATTCCCGGAGCTCCCTGTCCCAGCTGGCTGTTTGTGAGCAGCCACAGATAGCAGGAGATGTTCAGTGGCACAAGTGTGGCACTGTCTCCACGGGGGCATCCCGCAGTCAGGCTGCTCCGGCAGCCGCATCCAGCACTGAGCCTGGGCTCCCAGCCTCGATGCACCCATTTCACGCGTTGTCGAGACAGTGGAGTTGTGTCTGTAAAAGTGGAAGGGGCGAGAATGATGTGAGGGTGAATTCCTCCCTGGGCGGTTGGCAGGGAGTGATTTATGGCACCGGTGACCCTGGCCAGGCACTGTTGGCTTGGCCAGAGCCTGGTTTCCATAAAAACAGCGCTTGGGTGTTAGACACCATCAGCACCCTTGGCTGTGCCGTGAGGGAGCAGGGGGAAAAACTTTGTGTTTCTGCTCAGCCTACTCTGAAAATCGCTGAATTTGAACTATTTTAGGAATGGCATTTCGAATTGCTTCTTGTCAGGAATGCCTCATCCTCCTGGCTGTGCTCTCCTACCTCATAGCGAAACACGTACCTGCAGGAGAGCTCCCAGGTCAGCTTTCTAGTGCCTCTACAACCCTCTGAAGTACTCAGAGCAATGTCTAGAATTTAAAACTTGCTGATATTTCAAGCAGGAGAGGACTTTTTAAAACACTGAGAGATTTTTACCTTCTAGTTTGACCATTAAGAATGTGGTGATCATGTGTGGGTACCGTGTGGATGTATTCAGTGTCCTGTGGCTGTGTTTGACCCTGTTGTGAGCAAAGTGCTATCTGTTCCTTGTGGGCTTTCTGTGTCAGCAGATAACGAGCCCTTCTTAATTTTGAAAGAGCTTTATAATATGTCTGCAAAATTCCTTGTCACATTTCCATGATGAGGACTGTGGGTGCACTCTCCTTGTCTCCGTGTGGCCCTGGACAGAAATCCTGTTGATTTCTGTGCTGGGGAGGATGGGCACCGCAGCGTGTTATTGTAGCCCTACCAGTGAAGTGACAAAATATGCATGTTCCACTCCTGAGTGGGGACATGCTGGGCTCTGCCAGCATCTCCCTGGCACCAGCCACACCTTGCAGGTGGTGGCACACGCGTGTGACGTGCCACTGGCATCATGGGCCAGCAGGTCACCTCATGCCGCAGCCGCCCTGGGGAAGGTCAGGATTTGGTGGTCAGATGAGAGGGAATTTGAGAGCACTGTGAGGGATGCCGATCCCACCAAGATGACTCTGGACCCCTTTATTTAACTGTGAAAAGTTTGTCACCGAGGCGAGGCAGAGCTGTGTAGGATCGCCCTGCGCGCCTGTGTTGTTGTGGTTGAGCACTTCGGAAACGCGGAGGAAAAGCTCGGAGGTTTCCCTGATGTTTATAAATACAATCTGGTGCAAACTGTCAAGCAAGCTGTTCAAAATCATGTCACGCCTGCACTGCCTTCCCCGCTCGGCTCAAATGCCTTCACCACAGAGCCGGTGTTCATCTGTCCTTCGGCTCCCGGCACGCAGCCCCGGCCCATCTGCGGGGCTTTTCCAGCACCCCTGTCCTGCTCCTGCCAGCCAGGCTGGGCATGCAGCGCTGTGGGCAGGCTCGGTGCCGTGGCTGCACGTACAGCATCACCTGCTTATCAGAGCCTGAGCATCCTTCAGTGCTCTGAGAGCCCAGGCTGCCCCAAAGCAACCCAGCTCACAGAGCAGAAACTGTGTGAAGGGGCAGAAAGGGCATCTTCAAGTCGCCTTTAACCTCCTTAGAATGTTTGCCTATCTTAGATATCCCCTAAAAATGAAGGGATAAACTTTTCCTGAAAGCTCCATCCATGCAGTGGCCTTCTGCTCCATCCCATGCCCTCAATAGGGCTGGATGGAGGCTGTTTGCTGGATGTTTCACTCTGAAGTGTGCCAGGGTCTTCTGCCTTAATATATATAAAAAGACGAGATGTTTATTAAACTCAGACCCTGCTTTTTCTTCTACGATTTATGTCCCAAGAGGCTGGCGATAAACAGTTTATTAAAAAGAAATCCTGATTTATTTCTGGAAATGGTTGCATTTCAAGCTGGTACCAAATGGTTTTGTAGGAGACCACCTTTTATGCTTCCCATGGCAGTTGAAAGGATTGCTAGAAAAACAATCCAGAATGTAAGTAGGTTTGGATAAAGGCAAACCAGGACTGTACGTCAGGGTATGTGGTGCTTTTATGCAGGGAGGCAGGGATTTTACCACGGAACATCTGGGCACTGGCTTCAGTTACAGCACAGATTTTAGTGGGATAACAAGTCTTGCTTGGCTTCGCGTTCATTTTGAAGTCACTAAACTTTATACGAATAATAAAACTGTAAGCCCATTACTTCACTGCTTGCAAGGGGCTGTTTCAGTCCCCCTTCGGGGTCTCGCATCTTTCTGAGGCTGGTTTTATTTTGCTGCGCTAAGTGGATATTTATCTTCTCAGTGCCTGGCTCGCTTTCGCTGGAGGCAGCTTTGCTAATTTGTAGCGATGGCCACTCCGGGGAGGGCGGGCGCGTTTCCATTCGCCACGTTTTCTGCATTAGGGGTAGCCTCGTGAAAGCTGCACCTTTCTCCTTCACGGCACTCGAACGGGCTGAGCTTGGTAACCTGGAGGGTGATAGAGCTGCTCTGGGCTACCAGCTCGGCCACTCGTGAGAGTTAAAGTAACGGGGGAGGGTTTGCTTTCTTTTTGTTTTGTTATAAAATGCAGAGGAGAAGTGTAGACTGGGCTGAAGGAGGAAAGGGCCGCCTCTTTCATACAAGAAAACAAGTTTGCAAGCACTTACAGAAGGGTGCACATACTGCTGGGAATGCCCCAGCATCAGGCAGGATAACCCCAGCTAGTTATAGATCAAGGAGTAGGTGTTTGGAATACAAGTTCTATGTGAAAATGTATAGACAGGCCATGAGACTGATGTTTATGATGATCATGGAGTACCTGGTGTGATACTGAGTGTGCTGGTGAATTCTGTGTTTTGGTGTCACTGACTGTATGGGCAGTAAACCAGAAGAAATCAGAATTGCATCCCAGGAAGGAGAATATTTCAAGTAAGACCAGTGAGAAGGGACTTAAATACTGCTTGAGGTCTACTAACTTGTGAGTGGAGCAGTGAGTGAGCGAGCATCGCTCTGGGGAAAAGACAGAGTGCAGAAACTGTTCTGTTTCACATCATGAGATGTACTTCTGTAGCAAAAATCCTCATTAGATCAAACAGGGATACTTTCTGCCTGAGAAGAAGACTCAAATAAGCTTGTGGATGGATGGAAGGAGCTTTGAAGACTGAGGAGATGCTATGTTTGAAAACTTTAACAAGATGTCATTAGGAGAGGAAGTATTTGCCCTCAGATTGGGAAACAGGTCAGGATAATAAATCATAACTCCAGGAGAATGTGCTTAAAGCTGGAAATACATTCAGAGGGGAGAGAAAGAGAGTAAATATTAGAAAGAAGTTTGTTCTTTCAGAATTAATTTTCTCTTTTGCTGCATGCAAGGACACTCGCTGAACAGGAGAGGGATAAATGTTAACACAGAGCTGTAACAGGAACCAGCTGAAAATGTCATGAGTGCGTGGAGGGCTTTGATTGCTCCGCAGGGAGCACGTCAGTCATGTGGGACACGTCAGAAACAGGCAGTGTGTCCTGTCACTTCATGTGTGAGCTAGCTGATAGTCCAACTTCACCAAAACCTGATGGGGGGTATTTTACAGGATGGATTTTAAATGCCACTGCAGTAATCAAGAGCGGCCTGAGAAGCCAGCCCCACTCACGGCTGCTTCTCTAAACACAAACATGCCAGAGTTATCAGAGGGGTGCAGCAGATCCTGCACAGAGCATCTCAGTGGGCTCTGCCCTTCCACCCAGGCAGGTACTTTCAGCATTTCTCACAGATTTCTAGGGTTGTTCAGGTTTGGCCTGAATTGGGACTGCTCTGCCTTCAGGGTAATTAAACTCAGGGGTTAGAGAGATGTTTGTTGCTTGTGTGTGACAGCTGAGATAGGGAGCAGTGGGTACTTGCTGTGAGCACCTGGAAAACTGAAAAGCTAAAGGCAATAATTTATCTCTCCTACCTCATTCCCTGCTCCACGGTCCGGATATGAGTGCCCCTCCAGTGTGACCCTCGCACGCTCCCAAGGTGACACAGCACCGAGGCCAACACTTCCTCTGTGATTTACAAGGGAAAAGCATTGTTTGCTTAATTGAGTCTATTTCTTTTTTTTTTTTTTTTCCCTGTATTATTTGAGAAAACACAACTTTGTTGAAACTTCATTAGGGGTGAGAAAAGTGATGCTTTTCATCTTTCTTATCTTTAATTTGCTCAGTACCAAGACAGAGCAGCGCCAGACCAGCCGAGGTGAGGCAGGATCGTGGGTTCCTCACACACATTTGCAGGGATGACTGAACAGGGAAGATTTTTGTACAAAACAGCCAGAATATTGTGAAGAAGCGAGTGCTCCTTCTCTTTCCTGCTGTTTCTCTCTACTTTGTTTAGGTGCAGCAGCTTTACTGCTAATTTGTTCATAGTCAAACAGTCTAAATGTGCCTCAGCATTCTGAAATCCAGAAACCTGATGGAAATTTAGCAGTTTACAGATCGGGATGATGATGATGTGGGAAAGCCAAGTGTCTTGGAGCTGCCAGCTGGTCTCTGGATGAGAAGGAAAACATCAGTGTGCAGTGTTAACAGTTTCTAGTCTGTTCCTTCCCCTCCTTTGGCTACTAAATCTGTGTTTAATTCCCTGGGGGTTTTCTCCCCTGAGTAAAAATTACTTACTTGAGTATGATTTGTACAACTAATAGGATCTTATCCTTATTTGGGGAAGACCCTAGGGGCCCTTTCAAACTGATTTTTCAGTAATGAGAAATAACGAATAAAAGTCTAATAGTCCTAGGGGGTATTAAAGTTACAATTTTGCAGAGAAGATTTAATATCAGTCGATTAAAACTTTTATAATCCTGTTATAGTACAATAGTCAGAAAAAAAAAATAAGAGGGAAAATAAGTAGGTTTTAAGACCCTCTCACATCATGTGAACAAGTCTAAATTTAATGTTTGAATTAAGCAGGTATTTTAAAGCAAGAATCTAAGATATGTCTTGCAAGTGTGTGATAGCAGGGTGGCAGGCTCAGGGAAAGAAATGTGCTATGTTAATTTATGGAGCACATTCTAATTCCCACTCATCTAAGAAAAAGCTGTTGCAAGGTGTTTATGAGAAAATCCAGGCAATTAGGGCTTAAACTAGAAAATGCAAAATTCACAGACCTCAGCACAGTGTGTTTCCAGTAGCTCTAAACACGCTCTGGCTCAGCCTGTTGCTCACAGGGTACGTGAGCATCCCCACTGGGCACTGTGGGCTCATTGTGGGTCTGTTCATCCAGGGACTGGGCAGATCCCAGCTCATGGCCCTCGGCAAAATGTGTGGGAGCAAAGTGGGACCGGGGTCATTGTCCCCATGGGCAGAGCCCCTCACACAGCTCCAGCCCAAGCCTCTGCTGAGATGCTTTGAGGGGACAAAGCAGCAAGGAGCAGATCCTGTTTTATGAATGTACAGCTTTTTGGGTTTAACAATGAGCAGCAGTGATGCTGGAATGATGCTTTGTCCTTTAGCAGAAGCTTTCATCCAAGAATGTTGTAGCCATTTCCAGTCGCTGGCAAAGGGACACCCCAGAAGGCAGCACCAGATCCCACACCAGAGCTCTCACCCCTTGTTCCCCCTTTGGGAAAAGGAAAGCCCTTGGTGTGTTTCAGTCATCTCTGAATGCAGAAACTCCTCCCTTCTTCTCCCTTTGCTCCTGTCAGCCCAGAATGTATGATTGCCATAAGAAGGCCTGGAGGTTTTGGGGCTGTTTGGATGTTCACTCACCCATGACAGCCTGGCCTCTATGCCCGCATGGGTTCCTCTGCTTTTGTTGGCAGCCAGCACATAAAGGGCTAACCTTTCCCCTGCCAGCCTGCACAAATAAACACTGGCCCAGCAGCAAAGTGGAGCTGAAACAAACCCTTGGAATAATCTGATTTTTCAGACCCCTTACCACAGCTCTGCAAGTGACCCTGGCAGGTTTGAAGCTCTGGCGCCACATCCCTTTGGAGCACCCATCCCTTTTGTACTTGGGAAGGACTTTCCAGCTCAGAAATGCACAAGCCCACTGCTTAGAAAACAGAAAAGTGCTAGAAGGAAGACTGAAGACTGGCAGCTCCTGTCCAGCTTTGGTGTGATGGGCTGGGGAGCTGTGGTTGGACTCATGTGCTCTTAGAGCCTCTCCAGACAGGTGTGCGTGTGTCAGCTCTGACCAAGGCAACCCCCATGGCTCTGCCTCGCTATCTCCCATCATTTTGACTTTGGAGTCAAATCCTTGCTCTGTCACATGGCTTCTTAGCACTGGAGGAATTGAGTGATGCTGGGTGAGCAGCTGGGGGAAGTTTGGATTTTCTCTGGAAGCAGTGAGAAGTGTCAGGCACCATGGTGGGGACAGCAGGTAGCTATGTTGAGAAATCTGGAACATCTCATGCCCTCCACTAACAACTTTCACTACTTTATTGAGCTAATTTCACTGATTTATCTGTGGGGATGTGTGTCTTTTTTCAAAGCAGGATGCTGGGGGAGTAAAGACAAAATTAAGGTGGTGTGAGCATTCCTGCTCCTTCTCATAATTGCCCATATAGTGTCTAAAAGTGAGCATGCAATAGAGGGAATTTGCTGAGTGATGCCCAGGAGCAGCCCTGAGGCTGATTGTGCTCCCTGGGATGTGCTTCCTCCCGGATGAGCCATCCTGAGCTCTCAGCCCCTGAGGAACCAATGCTAAGAAATGGTGTATGCTCCTTCCTGGGGATGGTGGGGATCCGTGTGGGAGACAATATCCATGCTGGATCTTGGAGTTTTTGCTGCTGTAACTATGGCTGAGATCTGCCAGGTGTAACACTGAGTTGCTGGTAGAAATATGTAAATACCAACAGCTTCAGCACTACATTTGATACTTTCCACTTTCAGACATTTGACAAATGTTTACATATTTTCAGCAGCCTTTTTCCAGCTAGGGAAAATGAGACACAGCATCTGTGAATTGCTCTGATATACAACAAATCCTTATGAGAGAGCACCTTAAGGGTTCATTAAGGACTTGCAGGGCCTAAGGTTTCTGTTGCATACTTTTAAAGCTGAAGGCAGAAAATACTAAAACTGAATCCGGTTTTGCATAGTAAGTGCAATCAGAAAGATTTGGAATCTGATGATAATTCAGGCATTGGAAATTTTGAGAGATCAGCTACCAATATAACATATATTACTGTGGTCATAAGTAACATGTACTGATCTCTACTCCCAAATAGGAGAAGTGGAAATGGCCACAGGCTGTGCCAGGGGAGGTTTAGATTGAATATTAGAAAAAACTTCTTCATGGAAAGGGTTGTCAAACATTGGCACAGGCTTTCCAGGGCAGTGGTGGAGTCACCATCCCTGGAGGTATCTAAAATATGTGTAGTTGTGGCATTTGGGGACGTGGCTTACCAGTGGCCTAGGCAGTGCTGGGTCCCTGCACTCGATGGTCTTAGAGGGCTTCTCCAACCTAAACAATTCTCAAATGGGCCAAACTCTGAATTCAGTAGAAAAACCTCATCATTCCTTTGGAGTCAGCTCCACTGCAGGGCACCGTTCTGGTGGCAGCAGAGGGATGCAGTCTCTTCCCCAGGTATTGCAAATAAGCACTGTTTGTTGTTACTGCTGCTGTTTTGCTCTGCTCTTCCAGCTTTCTGGAAAGCTGCTGCTGTTCCTCTCTGTGCCATGGCAGGTGAGAAACCTTTGGTGGTAATAAGGGCAGTGTGGTAACATGGCAAAGGAGGATTCCTGAGCTGCTGTTGTGGGAAAACTGTGTGGGTAGAGGTAGGGAAGTGAGTGGGAATAGCTGTGGGCTGGCTGTGGTTTGTAATCCCATGTCCGTGTGTGGAGGTGCTCCTGATGCCGAAGGAAACTGCACGTCTGATGGAAGCTGTGGGAATCAGCCCCTGTGCACTTGCCAGGTTTTCCAAGCAATATTCCCTTTATTAATCACCAACCCAAAAGCAGAAGGGGAGAAGTGCATAAGGAATTCCAGTGTGCTTGTGGCATAGCTTTCCACAGCTTCTGTGGCGCAGAATGCGATGCCCTGGTTGTTGCTGGAGCTGCTGGAGCTCTGCTTCCCCCGCTCCTGCTCTGGGAGTCACTCTGGAGACCTGCAGCTCCCTGCCTGTCCCTGCCTCTCCCACAGCTCCCTGCCCCGTGCCAGCCCCTAGTTGTCCCCTTTAGCAAACACCTCTTTTGCCAGGAGCAGCTGCCAGGCCAGCAATATTCCCTAGGAATGGCTCAAGCAACCTTAACTCCTTTGGTAGTTAATGAAGTTAATTACTCTGGGTTTGTGTTGTAGCACTTTTCCAAGTCTTCAGGCCCCGGCGGTTTGGGGATGCAACGGCAGGATGCAGATCCTGGTTCTGTTCATGCCCTGACATTTCATCCCCCTCCCTGGAGGATTTTGGCGAGGGCACTCACTCATAATGTCATCCTGAAGCATTCCAGAGGAACAGTGGGAAACTCTGTAGCGAATACCAACACACTGGTGTTGGTTGTAATTTGTAATTGTTCGTGTGTTCCTCCCTGCTAATCCCCTTGCTGAAATTCATTACAGAGAGCGAGCAACCTACACCCAGAGAGCTGCGCTGAAGGCAGAATGACTTGGCCGAGGAAAGTAGCTATTGTTTTATGATTAAAGGAAAGGATTATATTGGGATTTCCTTGAACAAGGAAAGTCTCTGCCCTACTTTTATTGCTTGTAACAAGGGGATAATAATTACTTTCCATTATAAAACACCCCCAGCGCTTGCGCTGAAAGATTTGTGGTAGAGCTGCACGGCATTCAGGGCTGGTTATCTTAAATGGCCTGGAGTTGTGCAAACTGAGATTTCTCTGCCTTATTTCTCCTACTGGGGCTCAACCCCTGCTGAGAGTATGGAAAAAATTCCTCTACTCCGAGTTGGGTCAGACTCTCCGAGTGTGACATATTTTCCTCTGGAGGAGCTGGTACCAGTCACCTATCCCATGACGCCTGCCCTCTCCAGGAGTGACATCCAGCCACCTGGAGGTTTTGTACGGGCTTGGGAGGATGAGCGAGGACAGCAGCAGGGATCCAGCGGTGCTGGAGTGGCCAGGGGAGGTAACATCTGTCCTGGGGGGAGGGTTGCCAGCTGGCTGCTGCCCCGTGCTCCAGCACATCCCTGCTTCCCGTGCCGCTGCCACCCCCTCGCAAGGAGAGGCACAGAACAAACTGAGCATTGTAACAGGGGCCGCCAGGGACGCGCTGTTTGTTTGGGTTTGACACTCGGCGCTGAGTCTCGTGGGCAGAGGTGGCTGTGAAAGAGAGAAGTGCTGGTATGTGGTCTCTGACTGAAAAAAGGAAAACTATGAGGCATTTCCTTGAGTGTCCCAAATGGCATCTTCTGGCTCAGCTGGTTTTTGAAGTGTCCAGCTGCCACCAGCTCCAGGGTGACGATTTTGATGTGATCAGGGTTGAATCTGTTTCCACTAAAAGTGGAAAAATAAATAAGTCTCAGTTTAGAAACAAAATAGTCCATGTAAAATTTGATTTTTTGATACCATATCTCCCTGAGTATGTTTGCTTTTCAACATGTCTAATTTGAGACAGCTCTGCATTTTCTAATGATGCCCCTTTGGAGTTAACCTCTCCCCCAAGCTGTACCTCACTGCCACTGTTGTCCATTAAGATTTGGTAGAAATGTATCCTTATTTCTTCATACCTTCCTATTTTTACCTGGTTGTATTTTTTCCCTGTAATGCTACAGTGATTTGCTTGGCTAAAACAATACTCCCAGCAAAGGAAAATTGTGGGTTGAATTGGAATTGCAAGAGGCACTTGGTTAATCCACAGATTATTGACACGGTGGACCCTCTATGCTTCAAAGGCACCATTATAGTCCATCATGTCCCTGCGTACTTAGGGAGCTTTAATCCATGGATTACAGGTCCCTAAGAGCTCCTGCCCTCCCTGTTACAGCTGGTCCTGCCAACAGGAGCTGCCATGTCAAGCTGGCTGTGGCACTACACAAAATATTGATCTTTAAAACCCTTGGAGGCACTGATACACCCTTGCATCCCTGCCAGGGCTGCGTTCCTTGTCCCGAGCCCCTGCAGAAGTCCCACAGCCCTGCCTGGCCCGTGCTTTTCCCCAGGCACCAGGCAGGACCAGACAACAAGTTTTCAAAAGCGATGCTTTAAAAAAAAAAAGGAACCACAAGAAAAGGCCAAATGAAAAGCATACCAAGCGTTTTCCACGTCCTTTAGGGAATAGGCAGCATTAAACAGCAGGCCTTCACTTTTCCCCTCTGCTCTCCCCGTAAACAAACAAACTGAGCAGCTCCCAGTAAATGCTTAAATTGCAAAGGCATTATTTTTCCTTGTTTGCACATTAAAAATAACTAATTGCATTACAATCCAAATTTATAAGTGCTTTTAAACTCCTCTGTTGCTCAGGTGATAACTGTGTGTGCTGAGGTGCATGTATTTGTGGCATATATCTCTGGAAATGGAGTGTATAATGGAAAAGCTCACAGCCTCTTTACTTGCAGCATTCCTATAATAAGTCAAAGAAGTCACACAGTGCCCTTTTATTTCCAAAGCTGGACTTAAATCACATCAATAAATCTGCAGACTTATTATGAGATGCAGCATGGGTAATGTAAACAGAAAAAACCCCACCCCCAGCACACCAGAGTTTAAAAATAGGATGTAAGGAGGAAAAAAAGTTAACCATCCATACAATAAAAAGAGAAGAAATGCAACACGAGAGCGCTGTGTCAGGCAGTGCCTTGAAATTATCCTCACTAAATTACAGTCGTGCTCTTCCCACTCTCTGTAATTTACATGAGGGTTTGGTTATTCCAGATGCATTTGCTCCAGGTAAACCCAGATCTTTTTTGTTTTGCTGTTGTAAGTCCTTCACAGGTCTGGGTGACCTGTAGACAGTTGAGGACTAAAGCAAATTATTTCTACAGATGAAGGAATATGACTGTGATCAGGTAGCAGTCTTGCATGTGGTGAAATCAGTACTTTACTCCCCTTTTCCACAGCATAGGTGTGTGTGGTGAGATTGAGCCTTCCTGTGAGTGTCTGTGTGAAATAAATGCACAGTGAGGCCCAGACAGGAGGGCACAACTGCTTGGATCCCCAACAGCCAAACAAAATGGGTTCTTGGCTTGCTGGGTGGGATTTCTGTGGTGGGATGTAGGCAGGGAGCCTCTAATCCCTTACAGAGTAAACCCCACACAGCCACGTTCCAGTGCTGGGATAAAAGGTCAGAAAATACCGTAGGCTTGAGCAGGGAAATCAAAAATGGGGTGATTTCATTTGTCCCCAGGACACCCCTTTCTGGCTTGGGCTGAGGATGTGCCCACCCTGCTGAGCCTGTGGGAAAACCCCATGAGGTGCTGCCACAGCTCCTGCTAATTTGTCCCGACTCAGAACCTGAGCCAGCTGCAAATCCCATTATCTCTCCATTTCTGGTCCTAATTGCAGTTTACCTGGAGATTTGCAGATGGAGTTTGTTACCTGGGGGTGTTAAAGCCAGGAGAGAAGGGTGTGTAGGGGTTTTGTAGGTGGGATTTTGGACAGGTTGGGTAAGCAGATTATTAAAAATATATGAATTAATTAATTGTAATTGTAATAAAACCCACGACCTGACTTAACGGTTATTTATGTGCTTATAACTCAAGTTTAAAAAATGCCATTTATAAAATGGTTATTTGTACTTTGTGAAAGAAAGAAAAAGCCCCAGGCCTCTGGCAAGGTGGCGAATTTTGAAGTGTTTAAAATCATGTATCTCCCTCTCCAATGTACAGCATGTATTTTTCATCTGTTGACCTTTTTCAGTAAATACAGCTGGGTTCAGGAAGCAAACCTCTCCTGAGGTGTGGCTTTTGCTACCAGAGTGTTTGTGTAGCCTGGGAGCTGCTCACCTGGGGATGGCACTGCCACATTCCAGGTTCAAATCCAAGGAAACCCTGGCCACCTGCCCTGGCATCCCTCAGCCTGCTCGGGTTCAGTGTCCTGGTGCCTGGCAGGCAAAACTGAGTGGCCTTGTCCCCTGGGAGCTGCCCTGCCTAGGAGGAGATGGGACCCTCTGGGTGCTCTGTGCTGACTCCCCAGATCAGTCAGAACTTTTCTCTCTGGGTTTAAGACTCAGCTGAGACAGTTTGGGGAAGAAGTGAAAGGTAAAGACGGGCCATTAGAGGGCACTTTTGCAATCCTGGAGAAGGAAAACGGTGCTTATTATTTCACTTAGGACTGTTTATTTTGGCACTCTCTTAAATTCAGTGATAAACAGCAGGAAAATCCCTCCAGTCAGCAGGAATATATCAATAAAATATTGACTCAGAGTTTAAAAGAAAAGAAAACAAGACAAACTTGGAGAAAACAGAATAAAAGGCATTTAAGGAGGCGGCACAGCCTAGAGAACAAAAAAATCACACAACGTATTTAATGTAATTTGTGTGGCTTAGCAGCTCAGTGCTTAGGCCTCAGCTTGTACCTGGCTTCTAAAAACGAATCCAAGACAATAAAATGGTTTTTTGGGAGTTTCTGAGGGCTGGGTGGCAGAGCACAAATTCACAGGCTCACATTTAGGAAGTGCATTTTCTGAGGGACTCCATCAAAGTCACTGGTGAGTTTGCCCAGAAACAAACATGGGATGAATAAATTGGCTTTTTTCTTTGCTCTTGATGTTTTGCATGAGTAAGCTATAGAGAGCTTAGCTTGAAACCCTGCCAAATTATAATGAGTGGGCTGCAAAAGCTAAAATCTATTTATTAACTGGTGTGAAAGGGTGGTGTAACACTGACAGCACAGCTTCCAAAAACCGTGAGCGAGGTTTGGATGTCTCTTTGCTGTTGTCCCACTTTTGGAAGTGTTGTGCATGAAAATTGGGCCCATTTTAAGCCTCTGAGGTTAGTTATGTGAAAATTAAAGCACTCAAAATTCTATTAATTTGTCAAAGAACAGAGATTATAAAAGTTTCGTTTTTCAGTTACATTTGTCAGGTTTGTAAGGTATTTCATGTGGGATGGGCAAGGATCACAGAACTAAATTTAATGTGTCTTTTTTGGAGTTATTTTTAAGCTGAAATGCTTTTACAATTAGATAAAGACACTGGAGACAAATCTGTACCTTGTCACTGCTCTGTAGCTGTTAAGGGGGGCAGAAACACTGTTTATGGGAGTTTTTAAAGTGCATTAGCTAGTGAAATTATTTAAGAAGTGAAGCTTAGCCTATAATCAAAATGGTTTATTTTAGTAGAGGTTACATTGCACTGGAAGTGACTATGGGAATACACAGGATTGCAATTTCAGGGGGTTCATGTGGAGGACGCTGTCTGCAGAAAGCATCAGAGTTTCTTACCTAACCAAATAATCTGCTGTAACTGTTGTGATTAAGTTGGAAGGAATTTCATCCCTGTTGACCAACAATAATACTCGAAAAATCAATAAACAGCGTGTTAGAGCACACAAAAGTCATAGTGCTTTGTGTGAGAGGAGCTTTCTGCTGGTTTCAGTGACTCAAGCCAGCAAGTATTTTGACTTATGATCTTTGCTCCAAAAGGTCAAACGTCTTTAGCTTCGCTGGTAAGTATCAACACTTCAGTCTGGATTTGAGGAATTGTATCCACTTTCATCAAAAGCTAACTCAGGACCTGGTTGGGATAAATTTTGACAAAGGCTGGGAAAGCTAAATCAGGATTTACCTGTCGGTAGCAATTGCATGTGTTGGGTAAAGCCCTGGAATCTTTTCCCTTTTGTAGGGCAGAGCACTGCAGTAACCTGTCATTAAACCATCCCAAATGATAACAGAGCACACCATTTGAGACCTAAAATTGCATCCTCTGAGGGTGCACATCACTCCTGGCTCATGGACACTGCTGAGTTTGCCATGTGTTTTCCCTCTCCCATCACCAATTTCACGTGAAAACAGAAGGATGAAGGAACTGAGCTGGACAGCAGGAGTTGGAGAAAAAGTAGAAAGCGGCGAGGGAATGAGCTGATTTTGGGGGAGAGCAGAGAGGAGGGGTGAGTGAGGGGGACCTGCATGTTGGTGGAAGGGATGATTAAATAACGACATCAGAGGCAGAGGAAGCAAAATGAGGGTGAAAACAGCCCTCCATTTCCTTGCTGTGTGTCAGAAGCCCTGCTGTGCAGCATGTGGGTGGCTGTGTTTAGCTGTCCTGAGAACAGGACAGGCAGGAGGGGAGCTGGAGGCAGCAGGGAGAGGGATTTAGGAAGAGCAATTTTGGTATGGCTTGGACTAGAGTGTGCCACTTCTCAAGGGGCTTTATGTTTGCTATTTTTACATGAGATATTAGGGGTGGTGGGAAAAAGAATTATCTCAGCAACAGATTTGATGTTAAAGGTAGAAGGAAGAATTTGCTATTAAGTAGCAGTTACTTCACTGAGCAGTACCCAGAGCAGTGCATGACTGCACACTCAGCCAAGGGACAAGATAAAACTGTTCCTGCCAGCTCAGCTTTTTAGCATGTTTCTCCCAAAAGTCAGCTAACACAGTTTAGGTAATGACATAAACTTTTTTTTTTTTTTTTTAATCCTAAATAGAAACGGTTATCGTTTAACAATTTAAACTTGATATACTTGCACCAGAAATGGGCTGTTTCCCCTTCCCCCCCATCCCAGAGCCATTATATATGAGATCATCTACTGTACTGAAAGGAGATTTCCAGCCTCTCCCACCGTATATGTTAGGATAGTCATTTCTGACCTAGTTATAGACATAATAATGAAAGGCTGAGATTATGAATTATTATGCCTAATTTGTAAAGGATTCTCTGCTTTTGTGTTTTGCAATTCCCATCAGGCTTGAGGATTAAGCCCTGCTGAATTGCATGCTAATACCAATGTGCTTTGAATATGTGTGGGTTTGTATCACGTTTTCCTAATTTGCTATTTTTATAAAAAACAGTTTCACTGGAAATACTGACTTTCCAGAGGATTGTTGGAAGCCCAACCAAAGTCTCCTAGAGGAAGTGAAGCCGATGTACCTCTATCTGCTCTGTGCTTCCTGTAGCTCCCAAGGCCAGCGAGCTCCCTTTCTGCTGTGGCAAAACATCGAAGTGTAGCTCACCAGAGAATGTGGAAGGCTTTTGCTCTTTGGTAGCGATTCCCAGTTTGAAACCAGTGCCTGGGCTCGCTTCAGTCACAGTTCAGGATGGGACAATCTTGGTGACACCCTTTATCCAAGCGCTGTGACCGTGCGAGCTCAGTCCTTACAGCGACTTTTCCTGGTATTTGTGGGCAGTGAAGGTGCCTGCAAAACCCAAAGTGCACGTGAGGTTGTTGTAGGTGTGCCCACGTTCCAGCAGAGACGAGCTGCACGTGGTGCCCCTCCTGAGGTGGGACTCCCTGTCGTTGCTGCAGGATGCTCCTTCTGCGCTGCCCGCTGCCGCTCCTGCTGCTGCTGCTGCCGCTCGACTCCATGCCCCAGAAGTTGCCCACCAGGGATGAGGAGCTCTTCCAGATGCAGATCCGGGACAAGGCGTTTTTCCACGACTCGTCAGTCATCCCTGACGGAGCTGAAATCAGCAGCTACCTCTTCAGAGACACCCCCAAAAGGTATTTCTGTCTGGCCCAAGTGAGGAAGTTGAACTTTGAAGACAGTAGCTCTGGTTGCTGGGTGTTTTGAGATAAAAATTGGATCCCAACCACAAAAGTACAAATGCCAGTGTTCTGTTTGGTGAAGTAAATATGTAAGCCTCCATCTCAATCTGGCCTCCCCAGCTGAGGGTCTGTCCAATTTATTTGATTTCTGGGATAAGCCCAGAGTTCCCCCAGACCGCAGAATTTCCCTGAAGTGAGGCCATTAACCATGTCTGGAGGCAACAGGAGTGGGAAGGAAATTATAAACTACAGGCTTACCACCACACTTGTGCATCTTCATTGTTCCCTACTGTGCTTTAAAGAAGCAGCGTTAGGCAGCCTGGTCTGAACTCCCCACTTCCCAAACTCCATCCTATGGGTCAGAAAATACTGAGGGTTAGACTGGGGAAGAACCTGAAGAGACTCCAGGGAGTTCAGAAAGAGCTGCATTGCCTCATGTCACATATCTCCTCCAGCCTTCACTGGTGAGGAACATTTTACAATAGGTAATGTATGGTGCCTGGAGGGGTGTGGGAGGGTAGCTGGGTGTGTTTGTATCTCTATGGGCTTAGCTGGATACAATGTAAAATGTGTGTCCTGCTTGGAAGGGCATATCCCTAAGTTCCGTGGGAGATCCCGTTTTCCTGGTTTGTATCTCTGTGATTATTGTATGTAGGTACTATAGGGGTAGAAAGTAAGGCTGCTGGAGGGGAGGGCAGGAGGCCAGAAAGCCCTCTGCTCTGTCTTGACACACAAGTGTAACTCTGCTCCTTAGCTCTGGCCCCCCAGCCTTTCCATACTCCCTCTGCCTGCTGGTAACACTTGTGACTCTGTGGCCCCACCAAAACCATCCCTGATCGTGTCAAGTCAATCCCTGCCAGTTGGCTGCCATCAGGAGTTCCTGACATGTGGGTCTGTTAACCTCCCTCTAGGTATTTCTTCGTGGTTGAAGAGGACAACACTCCCTTAGCAGTGACAGTGACACCCTGTGATGCCCCTCTGGAGTGGAAACTGAGTGTGCAGGAGCTCCCAGAGGAAGCCAGTGGCGAAGGATCAGGTAACAAATTATCAGCGACTTCCCTGGTCCCCTTCCCTGCTTTTCTCCTGATTTAAGGTTCCTTGAACACTGAGTCTCACAGCAGGCTGCCTTTATGATCTGCTGTTTTGGTCTTCCAGTGCAGGAGGCTGACAACAGGTAGCAACATGAAAAGGAAAAGGGCTACAAAGAAGTAAAAGCTGAGGTTGCACTCACAGGGGTCTGGATGCTGCCAGAGCAAACTGTTTGCCCAAAGTGACTCAGTTTGATGGGGGCTTTGCTGTGAGGTGTTTGCACAAGATAAAACTGGAGAGACAGGGCTGGCATTGCAGCAGGACTGAGCTCACCCCTTGGAGAGGCTCATCTCCAGACACGGAGCTGTGTAGCTGCTGCTCAGGAGAGAAAAGGGCTGCCAGAGCCTCTGACACGTGCTGAACTGTCACACACACCCCATGGTATGGCAGACACACCTCTGGTCCCCACTGTGTTTAGCAACAAAATTTTAGTGTGACTCAGATGGCCGAAGCCAAGGGTCTGCATCCAGGAACAGGCAGGTGAGTGAGTTTCCCCTGGGGAAAACTGCATGGCAACTCCAAGTGGGATGCCTGACCCTTCAGTGGAAGGTGTTATCATTCCTGGGACTCCACTAATGCTGGTCAGGTGGAATTTCTTCTGTGTTTGGGTTTAACCTGAGTGCCAAACCAATTTTCCTCTCTGATTTGACAGAAGTGTTGATCAATTACATCTTCCTCGAAGACAAAACCTTCCTTTCCCATCTCCCATTTGTATTTTATGTACTAAAATGTGCCTGTAAGAGTTCTTTTTTTTCACATTTGCAGAGAGTGTCTGTATAAATGTTTTCTTTTGCTTGTATTCCAGGTGACCCAGAGCCCCTTGAGCAACAAAAACAGCAGATTACCAATGAGGAAGGCACAGAGCTCTTCTCCTACAAAGGCAATGATGTGGAGTACTTTGTGTCCTCTAGTTCCCCATCTGGGTTGTACCAGCTGGATCTGCTGTCGACAGAGAAAGACACCCATTTTAAAGTGTATGCAACCACGACTCCAGAGTCGGACCAGCCCTATCCTGAGTTACCTTACGATCCCAGAATCGATGTCACCTCTCTGGGACGTACAACGGTGACACTGGCATGGAAACCGAGCCCCACGGCCTCCTTACTGAGACAGCCCATCCAGTACTGCATAGTCATCAACAAAGAGCACAACTTCAAAAGCCTCTGTGCTGTCGAAGCCAAGCTCAGCTCTGACGACGCCTTCATGATGGCTCCAAAGCCAGGTCTGGATTTCAGTCCCTTTGACTTCGCCCATTTTGGCTTCCCTGCAGACAACAACTCTGGCAAAGAACGTGGTTTCCTAAAATCATCCAAGTTTGGGCGGCAAACATCCCCAAAGCCGAGAGTTGACCTGCATAGAGTTTGTATTGGGAACAAGAACATCTTCACCGTGTCTGACCTGAAGCCAGACACTCAGTACTACTTTGACATGTTTGCAGTGAACACCAACACCAACATGAGCACCGCCTATGTCGGCACCTTTGCCAGGACCAAGGAGGAGGCGAAGCAGAAAACAGTTGAGCTGAAGGATGGCAAAGTTACAGATGTGTTCATCAAAAGAAAGGGAGTCAAATTTCTACGTTTTGCCCCTGTTTCATCTCACCAAAAAGTCACCTTTTCCGTTCATTCCTGCCTGGATGCTGTTCAGATCCAAGTTAGGAGGGATGGAAAACTTCTCTTGTCTCAAAGCGTGGAGGGCGTGCGGCACTTCCAGCTCCGGGGCAAAGCAAAGGCTAAATACCTTATCAGGCTGAAGGGCAGCAAGAAAGGTGCTTCCATGCTGAAGATCCTGGCTACAACGAGGCCTAACAAGCAGTCATTCCCTTCCCTTCCCGAAGATACGCGGATCAAAGCCTTTGACAAGCTCCGCACGTGTTCCTCGGTCACCGTGGCGTGGCTGGGCACGCAGGAAAGGAACAAATTCTGCATCTACAAGAGGGAAGTGGATGACAATTACAACGAGGAGCAGAAGAAAAGAGAACAGAACCAATGCTTGGGCCCAGACACGAGGAAGAAGTCAGAAAAGGTTCTCTGTAAATACTTTCACAGCCAGAACATCCAGAAAGCAGTGACCACAGAGACAATCAGAGGCCTGCAGCCAGGCAAGTCCTACCTGCTGGATGTTTACGTGATAGGGCACGGCGGGCACTCGGTGAAATACCAGAGCAAACTGGTGAAAACAAGGAAGTTCTGTTAGTGCCCTTGGAGAGAGGAACACAGGAAGTCCAGACTGAGCATTATCCTGCTTCCAAGTATACAGATTGACTACTTGCACAGCTGAGAAGTTGTGACCTGTATTTGTACTGTGTAGAAAAGATATCAACTTGTATATTTATGTTTACAGAAGTCGTTGTCTGGAGGAACTGAGGCTGGTGCTGTCTGGTAGCAGCTGGCAGCGGTGTTATCATGTGTCCAGTGACCCACATGTGATGCTCAGTAGATGTCCAAGGTAGCAGAAAACCTCGGAGGAACTGGCACACCTTTGCTTCCATATTGCATGAACTGCTTCTAAATTATTTTATACTTTAAAAGGCTGAGAAACAATTTGTCCACGTTGTTACACACACAACTCACAGACATATGCCCTTTCTCTCAGTGTAGATGGTAGGGTTTCTGTAAATTATTTTATAGAGTCTTGTTTTAAATGTTTATGTTTCTATGATTGTAAACTATTAAAATCTCCCCCAATAAAATACAGATTTAAACTAAGTATTAACTGGGCTGCACATGAAGCAGTTTCATTGCTAATGTAAATTCTTACCTAGCTGATTTTCATGTTTAAATACTGTATGTATTTCATGTACAAAGTTGCCATAACATTATATTCCTGTACATAAAATTAAAAATATTAGATTATATATTGCTGACTTTTTGTTGGCTTTTTTTTTGACTAAGTGGACAGACAGATATGAAGACAGAAGAGACACGCTGAAACTTGAACTGAATTCAGTTTTCCTGTTTCATCGTGGCTTGGAGAGTTAGAGACTGGCTTCTGAGTTAGAGAGGCCATGCTGATCTTTTCTATGATCATTTTTTATTTTTTTGTTAGATTGTCATTGGAAGCATTTGCTTTCTGGATGCTGCTGGGTTTGAGCACAGTAGTAATAAGCTGAAAGGACTGCATTTTTTCCATTGAGAAGAATGGTAGTGCTACCAAAACCCCAGGTACTTTCATTTAATTTACAGTTATTTCCATGGTGTAGATTACTTTAAGATACTATCTTTCTACATATCATATTTTCTAAATTGTCTTTGTTTTTTCCACATCACCTCCATTGACTCAAAAGCCTGCAGAGAGCTGCTGCATAGAAAACATTCCTCAGAGAAGCAGCTAGGCCAGCCCCATTTCAAGCAGTGAAGGTAAGAGGGAAAGGGACAAAAATCCATATAAAGGCTGAAAGCAGGTTCCTCTTGGGCTGCTGACAGGAAAAACAAGACTTGTCCATCCCTGCAGAGGGGAGCTCCAGTTATCACAGTGTTGAGCTCCTCACCTTTTCCTTTCTGCTGCCCCAGCACATTCTGGGTTGCAGACTGGTGGGTGACAGTAGGGTTTTGTGGCTGCATAAGCTCCTGTGCCATTCCACATACCAAGGTTGTTGTGATTCCCCCCACAAAAAGAGTAGGTACCATATGGAGATTGATCAGAAGACACCTGCTGTGTTTAATGTGGTTATATTAGAAATGGAATAATGGGAATTCAGATTTCTCTGGAGATGATTGCTCTGATTCCTTAAAGGAACTCAGAAACACACACTGCTGGATTACCATGCCAGGGTGTACAGGAGCAGTGGGTGACTCCAGCTGGGAATCCTCAAGAATAGGACACTGGTACCAAGGTTAGATCACCAGTTGCCAGGGAGATAATTTCCCTATATTTCACAGTCTGGAAAGCTACTGAATCCTTAAACTAAAGACAAATATGTTAAAGCATTTCTCTCTTTACTGCTGCCACTTGTGTGGGGACCAGTACCTCTTGCACTGGCCTAGTATGATGTTTACTTCAAACCACATGTTTTACCACAATTCCAGCTCTGCTTGTTCCCTTTAGCCAGATTTCTCTGTTTGGATATTCACCCAGCTCACTTGGCTTTTCTGCCTGCTAACCCCTTATGTTTGCAGCATGTCACAAAATTAAAAAACTCCCCAAGATGCGTGCAGCTTCTATTTCTGAACACACTGTTTTCAAAGAAAATGTCACAACAGTTTTCTTTATTTCCCACTGGAATTCTTTTCCTGAACAGCTAGCTCTCTTTGTTCTTCTGGATGAAACTGAGACCATACTAGTACCATATCTATTAATCATCACATTATTATTCAGGTCTTAATGATCTGAGAGAAGTTGTTCTTTGAAAGATAGAGTTAAAATAAGGGCACTGTTTTATACAGTGCAAATATAAATCAGACTTAACTGAGAGGTGACTGAAGCAGGTGTTAAAGTAGAATAGGTCTCATCTGCTGGGAAAGCTCCAGAGTGAGTGTTTGTGACAGCAGAGAGCCCATGTAAGAAGTCATAGCATGGGCAACATTGAAACATATATGAAAAGAATTTATAAAGAATGTAATAGATGGATACCTGGTGGAAAAGGTCAAAAAAAGCCAGTATATCAAATATATATAAAAATATACATACAAATATACATAGGGGCTTTTTAAAGCACAAAGCTGGCCAATTAATTAAAATAGAAACCTAAGCTGGGAAATAGAAGGTTACATGGAGTTCAGTGTTCATACTGATGGTATGTGTCCCTTTGGGACAGAATGCTGAGCTGGAATTTGCAGCTGAGGAACATGTGGGGCTCCAGGGAAGCAGCAGAGGTGGCTCACAGGGGTGGCAGCACCTCCTTAAGGCTCATCCATTGCAGGACTGGAACAGAGAAATTCTCTACAGATGAGGTTTGTTTCAAAGCTGCTAAAGAGTCACTGGGCCATTGCAAACCACAGCAAGATAATCTTCAACACCTTCCTCAGTCAAAGGGAGCTTAATTAGTTTTACTGCTTTACTTATTGGCAAATGTGGCAGCTGCCTTACCACGGAAGCTTCAGAGAGCCCAAAATGGTCCATGAGTTACAGGACAAAAGGTTATGATGGTGGCAAAGCTGCAGAACAAATCCATCAGTGATACACAAACATTTCAAGAACTCCACTTGTAGCAACAACAGATGGGTCTCAGAACCATATTTCTTTGGGTGTCAAGTAGCAGTTTTAAGACTGGAACATAACAGGGAGAAAGCAAATCCTTATTTTGAACAGCATTTACCTTAGCACTTGTCAAAAAAATGCAATAGTTGTGGTTGCTCAACGTTCTTTGACTAGTCAGGGTTACCATGTTTGGATAGACTCAGTTAAATGGGATGTGAAAATGCATTTTATTTAATTAACTGCATAAGCTATGCTGGGGAGTTGTGTACCAGGAACCCTGAACTCTTCTTCCTTTCTTTGCCTGGAAACCTATTCAGAAATCTTTGTGATAGCTGAGATTAGCCCTCAGTTTTGTGGCAATACATGAATCTGGTCTGACTGAGAGCAGACATTTTTCCCTCTTTTCCTGTCCTTTTGTCTGAAAAGTGTGAAAAAGCCTGTTTCCTTGTATGAGGTCTCTTGAACCTCCTAGCCTTGTGCATAAAAAGTTTAACTCAAGCTGTGATGTCCTATTTCAGAGAGCCAACAAAGGAATTATTTTTTCTGTTCTCTGAGCAAACAGTGAATAAATGCTTCATATCCCAAATGTGTGTGTATAATATAATGGCAAAGCTGCTGAAAGGCTGATAGAGAGGAAATAATTAATTGCTGGTTTTTGAGGGTTTTGTTGCTGTATTGACACACGTTATGGCTGTGTCTTAATTCTGGGTTTGGATATTCATGTAGGGTAACAGCAGCTAGAGGTAAGCAGTCACATGCTTAATTGTTTCCCTTGATTTAGAGAAATGTGTGTTTGTAGCAACAGGCAGCTAAAATGACTGTAAATTTCTGCTCCAATGCCTTAGCTTAAATAAATGCTGACAGGATTATTAAGTATTAGTCTTATAATGCATACCTTGCAAAGAGACCTGAATTCTTGTTTTAATTGTGTTAATCTAGCAAATGTGGTAGTCAAGATTTTTCCTGACTGTGTGAAATCTGGTTGTAAGGTGGGAGTAACACCACAAAGGGGACACAGTGATGTAGATTGCTTTGCTTCCAGAATGGAAGTTAATTAGAAACGAGTGTGTTGTAAATATTGACTTTCCTAGTCCCTGCCTTTTTGAGCCACTGTTTTTCAAATGTTGGATTTTCCTGTTGAGTTCCAGCAGCTGTTTCTGGCTGTGTAATTTAATCCTATATGTAGAGGAGAAACTGAGCTTTTCACATCATTTCCACATTAAACCCTTTCCCCAGTAGCTCTGTGTTAGTGAGGAAAGCCTTTCTTTGGTTGTCTTGAGGTGCTCCACGAATTTCAGAGTCCCTTCAGAGTTTCATTGAATCCATGAAAGGCTATGGCAGCAACGGACACAATTCAGGGATGGTTTTGTCTTCTAAATAAGTGTTTAGACTGGTTTATAAACTTGTGGTATTAATCCTGTGAGGGAGACAAATTCTTACTTCATTTCATGTGTTTGATGCTCCCAAACCCTACTTTGGAAGAAAGCTTTTATCACTTCTCTGGAGTCCACATCCCTGGTTATAATAATCATAATCCTCAGCCTGCCTAGACAACCACTGCTGATACCAGGCTGTGGGGAACATTCCCCCTTCCCTCTTTGTTTGAGCCATTTCTTTTAAAGAGAACTGTTCATAAATGAAAGTTTAAGTGACCCAGTAACACTGATAGGTTTTGTGAATGCAGCTAGTTATTACTTCCCAGCACAATTTGTCTAGCAAAAAAGGGGACTTATCTATCTCAAAATAACCACAAGTGAATAATGAATGTACAGCTGGCATCTGATCTTGCAGTCATTGTGTATTTTGGAAAGTCAACTGATTCACAATTTGATTTCTGCCCACTGAAAACTGTGTACAGTTGAGGTACCCTCTGATGAACTGTTAGATAAATGTTTATTGTTCACTTTAAAAAGAGATCCTCTTTTCCTCTCAAGACTTCCCTTACTGATCCTATCTATAGTGAAGAAAAGTGAAAAGGAGCAGATGGAAGTGCTGTTACTCCAATATTTGGTGTTTATGGACATAAAATAGGATGTCTATTAAAAAGGATGTTAGATCTCAAAGGCAGATAGCATGAGGGAGGGATGTTGGTGGGAGGGTGTCTCAGGCAGTTAACTATGGTTCTTATTTTGCTCCTTAGTGAATCAGGACTTACCTCCTGTGTCCTGGGAAATGAGTTAATTCTTTGAGGACACAAAGAATAGGATGAGGGATGAGGACCCCTGCTGAGCACAGGCAGGGCTCACACGAAGGCTGTGGGCACTCTCCATGTTTTTCCTCCCACGCAGCCGTGCCTGTGCCAGCTGCAGTCCTGCCCCATCATTATTGCTGCGCGCATTCTCCTCCATTTCCCATCGCACAACTGGGGAGCTGAATGGGAAAGAGACACAAATACATTTACTTCGAGTTGCTTGGCATGGTGTTGTAATTAAAAGCTGGAGCCAGCTCTCTCCATTTGTTGTTCAACAGGGAGGCACTGTTCCTCCTCCTGGGTTTTGTTTTCCCAAGCACTGTCTCTTCATGGCCACTCTCTCACAGACCACAAGTTTTGTTTGGGTGGGTTTTTCTGGTTTTTTTTTTTTTTTATGTTTGACACATTTAAAACTAATGGGCAGGTACACTAAGCTCATGCAGAGATTGTGCTGTTCTGGAGAGGTGGTCTGGCCTGTGCTGAGCGCAGAGCAGCTGCAGACTGCCTGCAGATGTGGGCTGGACAGACAGTTGCTCATGAGTGATTCCATTATGTTTCCTCAGATCCCTTTTTGAGCCACGTTGGGCAACTGCTCCCAAGCTCTAATGGCTTCCTTATGTTCTCTCCTGCTCTCGTTCAAGCTGTGCAGCTGGCTGCCGGGGGACAGCACGGTGACAAAGGCTGCTGCAGCACGCTTGGCAGGCAGATGCTGCCTGACAGGGCATGGACAATGCAGGGGCTCTGCTCCCTCTGTAATTGGCGGCTGCTGAGTGCTGGGTAATTGGGCTCATGCCCTCTCCAGATCGGGTGGAACAGGCTTAAGGACATGGAGAAAAGGCTGCTTTGGTGGGAGCAATGGGTTAGAGCAAGACACAACAGTTTCTGGATCCTGGGTAGTCACAGGTTCCCTGTTGGCACTGACAAAGGCCCTTTTCTCATTGTGTTTTGGAGCTGTTTGATCACTGTCCTCTGGCCTTGCCCAAGAGGCATCACAGCTGATTGTATAATAACTCAGTCTAGCGTTCAGGACAGGCTTTGTAGGAGGCTCTGCCCAGAGCTTTTGATCAGCAGCTCCTGGTTCAGATGGAGCACAGGAGAAGCGGAGGAAGACTGGAAAGTTATGAAATCTTTTTTACCAGAACCTCGTGCTGCCTTTATTTCCAAGTGTGCAGGAATTGCTTCTGAGATCCTGGCTGTTCCTGAGCTCAGACTGTGCCCTAGTGCACAGCTTGTGGTGCTGGCACTCACCCTTCTCTAAGAGGTAAAGCTTGATAAAGCCACTACTTCTGTGCTGCACACAGCAGCCAAGTCTTTGTCATCATAATCAAATGAAACACCAAAATACCTCTGTCATAAAAGAATACAAATCTTTGACAAGAGCATTGAGGTAGGTCTGTCCAGAGCTCTTCCCTCAAAGAGTTTTTCAACTCAAACCTCAGGTTTTCTCTGAACAAAGCCTACATCAGACAAACCTCTTGCAACAGAGATGAGAGAGAGAAAAGACAGACTAGACATGGGGAAGGGTTTATAAACAAATCCCCTGCTGCTCACTTTGTCCCTGCTTCCAGTCTTGCTTTCAGTCAGCTCTGTGGCTTTCTGGGCTGAAGGAGACTGCAAGCTCACTGTGGTCCCTAGGGAACTTTTCCCATTGTCACTGGGGCTGGTTTCTGGCTTGTTCTGCTGCTCTTAGCTATCTCCTGAGCCTGAGCTGTGTGCCTGTGTCTCCTTGATGTCTGCTTCTCCCCTCTTAAGCACACCCAGTAGCTCACACATGAAGATACCACATCATTTCCCCTCAGAGGGGCCCACTTGGCTGTGTTGCCCCCTTTAAAAGAACATGATATACCAAGAGAAGCTGTTAAATTGGATACTCTGTGCTAGCCCCTAATCCAGATATTTTTCTGGAAAAAAAGGGTTTGTTGTGATAAATGTGAAATGTCTAATGTAAATATTTAGTTACTGTTAACTCATCTGTTAATGTTTCCTGCTATCCTTTCAAAGTTGTTTGTTAGCTTCTACATACGATGTTTCCATCATACAATACTGTTCTTTCCCATCTTAAAATAAAAAAATCTTTTTGAGTTCTCATATAATGGAGAAAAAGAGCAGTTGCCCACACCTCCAGTTTGTACAAGGTTAATAACTGGGTGATCTATTTGACTGTCTTGTATTTCAGCTGGAATTTCTGCTTTCAGGCCCTTAGTTGTTTCTTTTCTTTGGTGGCTTGGGGTACTTATTTCTGCCAGTTCAGGAGGTGTGCTTATAATGAAGAGTTTGGTTTAGTATTTGGTGTATTTTCTGCATGGGATTAATAATTCTGCTCCCATTTTGTGCTGTTGTAGACCTGTGTGAATGCAAGTGTAAGGGCTTTGATTAAGAGGAAAGTTCTGATAGGTGGTGATCCCATGAGGAGTTTCTGGGAACTGTAACAGGCCTTCATCTGCTGAAGTAATGGAGCTCTGCATAAATGAATATGGTTCCTTTTTCCCTGCTCCAAACTAAATCTTCCCAATAAGTTCAGAGAGGTGGCTATGGTGAAACACCCCTCTGTAAATGAACCACCAGTGTAGTGAGAAGCTACACAAATCTCTAACATCTTCCCAATCCCATGGCACCAGAACAGCACGACACTTCACAGGAGAGGGAAAAACAATGATACTGAGGAGGAGGAACGGACATGAAAGAAACAAACAACACTAACAAGAATAGAGGCACATTGTCATTAAATGAAAACATCTTAAACAATGACCTTTCTGACAAACCACAGAAATAGCAAACATGCAGCCTTTTTAATAACTGTTCCATACTGGAGTTTTGCACACATACCCCCTGGAAGCTTAATGCAATCCAAATGTGTGTCCCTTGGACGAGGCCTGGGGTAAATGCTCTTTGATGCCTGAAGGAACAAGTGAAAGCCTGCAGGTTACTCAAACCTGCAGGAAACCCATGCTCCTGACTATGCTTCTCTCTATTTCAATGTGAATTTTTAACATTTGATGTTTTCTTCATCTTTTTCATTGTTTGTATGGGAGGGAAGTGAGGGGAGAGGGGGAAGAAGTTTTTTAGTAAATGTTTTGTCATAAAAGGTAAGCTTAGTGTCTATGCTAAAAATAACTTGTGTGGAATTTTAGTTAGTACTGATGGTGGGCTGCTACAGCCCTTAGCAGTGTCATACTGCATTTGAAATGGATAAATATCTCCATTTATATGATAATGGGGGTTTTGGATGAGTTGTCCTTTTAGCCAAATACTGTAAGCTGAAGGGATGGACAAAATACAATATGGGATGATACCAAAACCAGTAGCTGTTCCTTTCTAGACCTCTCAAAACAGTAGGTTTCTTATGAAGAAAGTATTCAGTTTGGGTTTTTGTTTGTTTGTTTTTTTGGTTTTTTTTTTTTGGTATATTGAAGCCTTCTAAATTTTCACTTCTTTCTAACAGCTTTCAATAGTGGGACCTATCATATCCAATAACCATCTGGCTCTTAAATCAGGGGTCATTATGTGACTTTAATCTCTCATAACAGTATCTATTAATAAATTTTCAAAAGCTAACTGAAGAGCATTAGAGATTGTGTTCAACTAAACAGAGTTAAAATACCTGTGATGGACAAATGTTCACCCATTTCTATTTAATGTTTTGTTACAAGCCTTTTAGATTGTTGTATCTTTTTCCTATGTCTTTTATCACAATTCAATGTTAGGTATTATAAATATTCTCCAACCTTCAACATTTTATTAGGAGTAATGGTTATGCCCACAGTCTCCAAGTCTGTAGAGAGGTGAAATAAAGTAAAATTAAACTACTGCCAATCTTATTTTATGGTGTTTTACCAGAATTAAAATGTGTTGTATATAACCCAATAACTTATAGCAGTTTGTAAACTAAATGGAAGTAATGTAGCATCAAGAACTATTGCACAAATAATGGAATTCAGCAGCTCCAAAGTACCAAAAAATGGTTTCTCTCTACATAAAATGAGAAGGGAAATGGAGCTTCTGTGTTCTGCTGGGGGCTCTGTGTGTATGGATTTGCCTATGGGAGGACCAGGTTGGTGATGGGTTCAAAAATTCACTGGTTAAATAGGCAGGATCCTACCAGAAAGTGCACATTGAGTGCTCTGCATCCACTGCTTCTTCCCTGCCAGCTCTCCCAGGGCTCCTTGGTGCTGTAAAGAAAACCTTGTCCAGGCACAAACATGTCAGCTGTGATGGAGCCTGTGACTCCATGCAGGTTAATGCTTTTCATCCCCAGTGACAGACCAGGGCGTGTGCTCGGCTGCAGGTTGGGCACAGACACCTTGTACTAACTGTGCCTGCTCTTGGAGTGCAGACAGAGCTTTTTCCAGACTTTCTGGGATGACTTATTACAGTTTGGGCAGACTTTCATATAATTTCCAAAAGGGCATATTAATGTCTTGTACCTCTTGAAAGACACACTTTCAAATAAGATGCAGCTGCCCTGTACTTTCAGCCTGTTTCCTTGCTGCCTTATGAGAAAAGATGACTAACTCATTTATGGCAATCCTGAGCAGTAAGAACTTCAAATTTATGGTGCACCCAGTGTCCAGATGCCTCAGGGAGCCTGACAGGCTATAACTTAAAACGTAACTTTAAAAAAATCCCCATGTGATGGGACACAATGGAGCCGAGGGAGAAACAGAAACCCTATTGTGTGATAAATAGAACAGCGTCCTACAAACAATCTCCAACCCAAACTCGCTGCAGCCCTGCCCAGGGGGGTGCCATTGTGCTCTCTGAAATGCCAGAGAGGAGCACTCACTGCAGCTAAGGGGGAGCATTTGGACAGGCAGGCTTGGCACAGGGAAAAGCAGAACCAGCTGCAGCTTCAGTCCGAGGAGTTGTGGGTTTTGTTAACCAAGGGTGAATTCTTCAGAAAGGAAGTGGCAGGCATCATACAGATGTCTTTTATAGCTATTGCTGCTCTTCAAAAAGCCTGCTTTTCAGAGTACACTTACAGTCTTATTAATCTCATGATTATTCTGTACATATAGACATAAACATTCTTCCATTGGTCTTATTCTAATTTGAGATGCTTACAGAATTTCTTGTGGACTTTAATCCACTCTCAAAATCAACTTCTGCTCCAAAGTGCAGGTGTATCAAGGGTTTGAGTCAGCTGCTGCTCTCAGTGAACAGTGAAGGTGGTTCTTGACAGGGGGATGTGTGAGATCCTCTCCCCAGTTACTGCAGTCTCCAGACATCTCTGCTTTGTGAAGCTGAGTAGACCTGTAAAGTTTAAATAGGAGGCTGTGTCTGAAAGAGGGAACTTATTTGAATCATACTATAGTTGCTTGTAAGGAAAGACACATTTCTAATTCTTGTCTTGATATCAAAAACATAATAATGAAGGGAATAAAGAAAAATTATATTCCTGCCTTTAATCCTCCTATTGCCTTCAAAATGGAGTAATTTCACTATGAAGTTTTGTAAGAACACAACCTTTGAAATAGCTATTGGTTTTCTTCATTTCTCCTTTATTGTTTGTTTTTCTAAGTATTCATAAGTAAATTTACAGTTGATCCTTGCAGACTTGGGCAATAATATCGAAAAACCATTTGAGCCAGAGTCATCACACTTGATGATTCTTATATTTTTTTAGAGCCTAGACTGACATATTGATGTTTGGGACAGAGCTGCTGAGTACCCCTGGTGTCAGATGGAATATAATGAGGATGAGAGTTTTTAAATGGAAGCATTCAACAGAAAAGCCTTTTTTGAACACTCATCCTGCATGGTTTAATGAGAACTTAATTCCTGACAAATGTTGGTGGTTTGAAATTTTTTTTTTTTTTGTTGGTTTTTGTTAGGCTCAGTTCATTCTAAACATGCATTATGCAAGCCCTTAAGCTTTATAAAGCAGCTCATGCCCAAAAGTATTATTGAAGCTGGTTCTGCTGAGGCCTCCAGGTGGAAAACTCCCAGATTTGTTTAAAATGTTCCCATTCAGAGCTACATTCTCTTTCTCAGAACAGAACATGTATTAGGATGGAGTGGAGCAAAGATCCACAGAGCAATTTAGTCCTCTCTGCCTGTGTTAAAGCAGTAAGAATTGCCCATTCTTCCAGAGGAATTTCTTACAGCACTGGGAAGGAAGTATTTCCTGGGGGCAAATGTTGTTAATTGAGAAAGTGACTTCAGTGGAGGGCAGGTAGGCAGGAGAGTGAGAAGCAAGGAAAGCATTAAGGTGTGTCCAGCATAGCTGTTACCCATTCCTAAGTTAGTAGCTCTCACATTGGTGTGTGCTATTCCCTCTTAGGACATGCATGTCAAATTACATGGTATGTTGATTTCAGCTGTTCTAAAAACAACTAAAACCCAGCAAAGAAAAATAAATCTGACAGCATTATAAACAATATCCCAGTTCCCAGATCCCTGGTATCAGTGGGAATTCCCCTGGCATTTCAAATCTACTGTGTCCAGCCCTAATGGTTTGGGCTTTTGTAGGCCTTAAAGAAAACTGTTCTATTCCGGGACCAGGTTTCCTGAGCAGGGGAATTCAGTTGCTCCAGGTCGCAGTGCAGGAAGAAATGAACACATCTGTAGCATGGAGAATTGGGGATTTAAGCCCTCCACTGGTGGGTGAGGCACAGCTGAATACTGAAAGATAAGATGGTAGTGGATACTCACCCTGTTGAAAAGAAGGTGACCCAAATGCTGTTTTACTGAGAATGAAAGAAGACAGTGAGGCCAAAGTGCATAAAAATTATGTGAAAGGTGACATGAGACAAGTCTCTGAGCAAAGGACACCACAGATTGTAAAAATGTGTGCTCAGAATGGCAAAATGAATTTTCCATAGCTGGCAGTTCTGAGAAATACCTTCTGTGTGTATGTAGCCATTCTCCAAGGATTTAAAAACATTCTGTCAAGCAGCTTAATGATACTCCATGTAGTGGAGATTCATAGAGAAGTTGAAATAGGAATATGCAACAGCACCTGGCAGAGGTCAGTCATGAGAGTTGTCATCCATCTGCTAAAATAATATCAGCAAACCACTGTGAGTTCATAGTAGTCAGCTGTCTTCCTGCTACAGGAAAACCCAACATGGTGTTCCAACTTCATGTCCTGTTGAGGAATGGTGGAAAAATACTTCACAGCATTAAAGCTCTTTCAGGGTTTTAGAAAGAACTTGTTGTATGGTTGGACTGCCAAACATGTGACCGGTACAGAGCAGGTAGTGAAAGGGAGCCTAATTTCCATGTTTTTTCAACAAATAAAAATAGAGAGCACAGCGTGGGAATTAGCTTGGTGATGAACCTCATGTCCCACAAAGATCTCTCTCATGATTAGGTAGCAAGTAGAAGAGGAAGCAGGCAAGTTTAAGGCTTATTGCTCCCAGAAGGAGCACAGCATCAGCTCCAGAGCAGGCTGTAATGGGAAATGGGAAGGTATAAGCTTTATGCACCAGGGCATGTGTGGGAATGGTTAGGACTGAAGGAAGTAGCTGGAAAGGCTGGAGCTGGGAAGTCACTTTCCATTAATGAAGGAAAGGCTGAGTCGATCCTGAAGGGGCTGACAGGAAAGACAGGGGGGTGACATCAATTAGGGGAGTCAGTCTCAAGCTGAAATAAGATATTCCTGAGCTGAGAAAGGCACTTCTGGAGTGTGTAAGGATGTGGCCCAGTTCATGTGCTACTGCATGAAGTGTTTCTGTCACTTGCTGTCTCTGAAGAAATTAATGGAGATGGTTTACACTAAATGTTTTAAGGTAAGTATTTTTAACTATTCTCTACTTGCTTTTTAGACTGCTTTCCTATAGCACTTCTGTGAAGTTTTAATGCGAGATAGAAAAAAAAACCCAAAAAACCCCACTACAGTCCCACTATATTGTGCTCTTTTTAGGTCCATCACTATGAAACCTTAATTACTAGCTTAATCTCCCACTTACTCAAAATTTTGTCTTTTTTTTTTTTAACCCTAGTTTCCAACTCTCTCAAACAACAGAAGTGAACATTTAATATGCCATCAGCTGGGGAATGTAAATACAAATGCATGTCTGAATTTTAGTATATTCAAAGGAGAAGGAGAAAAATTTTAATTTTGAAATCCTGGCAGTAACTTCTAGGACTTCAAATGTAAGAGAGATATTTTGACAGCAACTACTCTGTGCATGTAATCAAAGAATGAGACAAGTTTAAAACTAATCTTATAATTTACAGCTTTTCATGACCTTGAATATCACAACACAAGGATTCTGTATTACTTTATAGAAAACCCAAAAAGCCAACTGTGCATTGATTAGAAGAGAAACTATGGTAGGGAAATAATTTTTTTGTTGCAATATTTGCTGAATTCAAAAAGCTTCAGAAGAATCAGTGTAGGGAAAAAAAAAACAAAAAAAGGCAATCCTTAAAAATAGCTCTGAAAGGAATTTTGCTCAGCAAATCAAAGTGCATTAGGGTAAGAACAAAGTAAGCTTTTCAGAGCACCAAAAAACACAGACAAAACAAACACTGTTAGAACTGGAAAAGACCCTGAGACACTGAGTAGATGGGACTTTTTATCGTATTTTAAACAGGCACATTTAATTGTTTCAGGAAGTAGATTGTTTTGCATGAAAAAGATGGGAGTTTTGAGTTGGTAGTTTGACATACGGTTTAAGTTGACTCCATGTCAACACAATTTGTTCCAGGTACTTAAGAGTCCCTGTGCTTGGTGATTACTGGTGGCAAGGGTGTAATTGTCCCCAAATCAGAGCAGGCTCTAAAGGTGTACAGAGCTCTTACCAAGCTCAGGTAGTTTCATTTTTTGATGTGGAACTCTACAACTGAGGAAAGGAAAAAAAACCCCAACCTCTTTATTCTATTCTTCTTCCCATCTTTCACTCAGACTCTGCCATGAGGCGAGCTGGAACCTTTCCTTCCTGAAAACTTTCAGTTCAAAATGAGTCAGTGCAAGCCCCGTTTTCATCCTGGTCCAGGCACTGCAGCGTGGGAGTTCTGGGAAGTCACCATGAAACGAGAACAACAGTCCCAAATGAAGTTCAAGACTTTGTACCTAGGCAGAGAAAGGGGCTTGGCAAATTCCAGGGAAATACCAGACTGAAACCTTTGCATTCCTGGTCAAAGCTAAGCATTATTTGCACACCTGAAACGTGCAGGTACACATGAACTAAGAAGGAACAGTCTGACAATACTGTACATGCCCTGCACATGAGGTACAGTCCAGATAAGACAATGATTTGCTTTCACAGAGCTGCTCCTGATCACACCAGCTTAAGAGGAAGTGGATGGGGTTGGAGAGGGGATCCATAGATTCAGGAAGGAAGTTTCAAAACATAACTGCAAACTTGGTTAACCTGCAGTGTAGAAATGTTTTGTGGATCAGCTCAAACTGGGAAGGAGGAGGCACTATCATGAATAACATCCTTTCTCAGGTCTGTCAGCTGCCAGAATCTAATTCTGGCATTGCTATGGATGCTGCAAAAGTTAATACTTTAATAATACTCAGTGCAAGGAACTCTTGAAAGGATTAAAAAGCCATTAGCCTCTCTGATTTCTGTCCAACTGCCTGCAGAGCAGGAGGAGGGAGGATGGAAGTGTCAAGTCCCTGAAAAGTTTTAGATATGATAGTCCCTGAAAAGTTTTAGATATGATAGTCCCTGAAAAGTTTTAGAGATGATTCTACACCATCTAAACAAGGGATTAGCAGTGAAAAGCCACCCTTTCTTCTCAGAGAACACATTTTCTGTTAGAATGTGACGTGTTAAGGATGATACTTAATTAGCTGTTCCTCTAGTGGAGGGAGTAACATACCGTGCCTCTGCTATGGTGTTGCAACAACAAGTACTGTAACTCCAGACAAAAACTCTTGCAATTATTTTGTCACCACAGGTGGATTCCTGCCATGGAATTTCATGTGAGGCACAGCAGCTTTCATGACTAAATAAGAGCCTCCATCTGAAAATACCTTGTTCCTTTTCCAAAGAAGTTATGTAAATGAATTTTGGCAGTGTAAGGCTTCAAATCTGAAGGCTGCTGGATTCCCTTGTGTTTCTCCTTGGCCTTCTGTATAGAGCAACACAGAAACAGAGGGTCAACATGTTCAGTTTCTTTGTGCTGCACTGCAAGTGAGTTACAGCTGTAAGGTTAATGGCTGATTAAATTGAAAACAAGAGTATTTTGTTACAGGTGGACAGGCACTTGTGAAATTGTGATCATTTGTTACAGGTGGACAGGCACTTGTGAAATTGTGATCAATGTCACACCACCAATACACTATGAAAGGAAAGACTGGTGACAGTTTTGTCCAGTGCTCCAGCATTTTTTTCTAATTTGCTTAAACAGAATAAGACACAGGTAAAGGCATTCCACATTAGGGTAATAATGGCTCAAATTTACAAATAAAACAGTTGTTCTTGTGTACTGAAAGAGCTTAAAACCAAGACACAAATGCATTCAAATTGTGCTGTAATATTACCTTTAACTTCACGTAGAAGAAATCTTTTAAAGTTAAAAATTAAGACCCCTCCAGTGATTTTTTTTTCCTCTTCTGAAGAGAAAAATAATGAGGCCTTCATAAAGTGTAAAATGATTTTAGGATATTCATGACCTTTGGAAAAGGTCAGAGACAGGGAAAATTATGCCAGCATTTTAATTTGATATATATTAAGAAAGACTGGCATCCAATCAGGGGAGTGTTCTGGTCTCCAAAAATATTAACTATGTTCAATGATGCATGGGGAAGCTGTAGAGCTAGATCTTAATTAAAAGAATACTTAAGTTTTGCTCTTAGTCGTAAAACTGAAGCAATTGCTCCAGGCAACTTATTTCCTCTCAGTTCAATTTATTTGTTTTTGAGATGGTAGAATTCTTACTTATACAGATTTAGATGCTCCATTTTTATTACTAAATTAGTGCTCAGTGTCCAGGCTATCAGTCCAGGTGTGAAATCTGTGGGTCTGGTGCATTTTCATTCCCAGAATGAAACCATGTTGTTTGAGCCTTTCATCCTCTTCTCTTGTCAAATTAAGGGCCCTTATCAAATTTACCAGAGCATTTGCTCATATATTGAATATCAGGCAGTATTATATAAACTTCTCTGTATATATATGTGTTTTGGTGGAAATATACTTCACCTTTGTAAAGATTTTTCTTCTTAAAAAGGTTTATGATAGCTAAACTACGACACTGTAGATGCTAAGCACAAAAAGCCATTGTGTGCAAATAGATAAGGGAACAAAAAATAGTCACAGGGAGATTCATGTTCAGCCAGCCCTGATTTTTTAAATTTAATTTTCCCCTAAATCCACCAATATGGATGGGAAGGAATCCAACTGATCTGAAGCACTTTCATGATGATCTGTCCCCTGGCATGTGGTAACTAAAATTCAGGACCTTTGTTTCATTCCTTCCAAATGACACCAACACAGAACTTTTCTAATACTTTGATGGAAAACTACAAGCTTTTAATATTTAACTTCTACTATTTATACATCTATATTTATACATCTGTTAACGTGAAAGAGGTAGAGAGAAAAGGGGTTGCCATGCTCCAGTGGTTTAATTATTATCATTAGTACTACAATTTAAAAATATGTCTATAAATAGTTTTTTCCCCCTTTTCTTCCTTTTCCTTCCGCTTGCCTTACATGCCTTCGTACTTTTTAAAATTCCATAATCAGATATAACCAAATCCCTTTTCTAGTTACACCACTTCAGTTTAGAGAGCAACGAGTATGGCGTCAATGAAAATCCCCAAAATCCCAAAGAAAGCTATTCAGCTTTCTAGAAGAAGGCCCATGTATATTGTGCATATATATATATATAATGTATATTTATAATGTATATTGTAGTTTTTGTGAAAGACTGGTGTGATGTTAGCAACCTGTTGAAGCCTAACTTTTCCTCCCTGTTCGACTACATTGTGTGTAGTAGTTAGAAAACCATGCCATGATATGTCGTAAGAATATACAGAATCTTTATTTTTTAGACAAAAAGTGTCACTTTTGCGTGTTCGTAAGGATGCCCGATTTCTGCCTTTAGATCCGCGTTCCCTCAAAGCCAACCCCCGAAAGTGAAGGATTACTTGGTTTCGGAGCGAAGCTGCCTTCACTCGCTGGTGGAACACACAAAAAAAGGGGGATAAATACGAGCGGGGCACAAATCCGAGCGGGGCCCCGCCATCCCCTCACGCTGTTCCCGCCACTGCCCCGCCGGGCGCGCGCGCCCCCTGCGGCCGCCCCGCCCCGCCGCGCGCGCGCTGGCCCCTCCCCTCAGGAGCCGGCAGAGCCCCCGCATCCAGCCCCTCTTCCTGCCCCCTCCCCCGGACTCCCGCTCGCCGCTCCCGGTGGGATGGAAGTCCCCCGTAAGCCTCTTCCTACTCCCCGGTAGCAGGCGGCGGGGCCCGAGTTCGGTGCAAAAATGCTGGGCATGTACGTGCCGGATAGGTTCGCCCTGAAGTCGTCCCGGGTGCAGGACGGGATGGGGCTCTACACGGCCCGCAGAGTGAAGAAGGTGGGTGATGGCGGGGGAACGGCCTGGCCCGGCCCGGCGGGGAGCGGCTGCCACGTATCACCGGGGAGTTTGGCGGCTCTCCCGCCCCTCTGCCCCGCTCCAAGTTGGCCTCAGCCGCGCTGTGCCCGCCCGGGCTCCCTCTGCTTACGGGAGGCACCGCCCGCCTGCTCCCCCCTCCCTGTACAAGGAGCCTCCCGGGGCGCTGCCGCCTCAGGCGGGAAGGGGCGCAGGGGCCGGCGGAGGGTTTGCTCTGAGGAACTTAATTTTCCCCGTTTTTCGATTTATTTATTTAAACAAACAAACAAAAAAACTTGGTTTGTATGTCTGGCAGAGTTTTGAGGGCAGAGCTTCCCCGGGCGGGACCGCCTCCCTGAGGGTCCGCGCTCTGAGGGGAGGGGGGGCCGCCCGGAGTTTGCGGGCTCCTGTCACCTCCCTCACGGCTCTCCGGGCTCGGCGGGACCATGGTTTAATTCCTTTTTTCGGCATAGTAAAGCCGAGCCCCTGAACCATGTCATTCAGCTGAACCGAGTGTCATATCCCAACCAGGTGATTCCTCTTCACACCTCATAATTGGAAGTCTCTTGATCATGTGAAATTCCAGCTGAGACTGTCCAGGTGGCTTGTTAGGACACATAAAGGCATACCAAAACTATGAACCCATCATTAGTATGCAATATTCTGTGTTTTGTACGTTTTGCTTTCCATTTTTGTCCTCATTTTGGCTCTGTTTTTTTTCCCTAATTTTTCAGTGGTTTCATAAACAGGATTTAGACACGATGGGGTGGAGGTCTCACATTTTTAAGGTGTCCCTGAGTGTTAAGGGGGGGTGGCACTGGAAGGGGAACAATTTTATATCGTTTGGTTTAATTCTTTAAAACTGTTCTACTGAGGTTCTGAAGTTTCATGTGAAAACTTTGTGGGTTCATACAGTAAGGAAGGTTGTATACTGTTAGCATTTGTTAATCCCCGGACTCTGAAATAAGTGAGCTCTGGAGTAAAACTCATGGGAATCAGCATCCCCAAATCAGAGCTTGGGGTCTGAGCTTCCTTCCTTTACACTGTTGACAATTGAACTATTAGAGCTGCATGCTGGGATAAATAGAGTGCTTTTCTACCTGAATTATTTCATCTTACTTATGAACTTCATACAGGCAAAGTGTGTGAGGTCAGAGCTGTGCAAGTACCTAGAAAAGGTGTTGTACGTGCAGTGTGTACTTCATGTGGGCTGCAGAAGATAACAACTGCAGAGGCAGCTGTAGTAGGATCTGTTTGTATTAGGAATGTTACAGACCTGTCCTTTGGCACTGAGTCCTCTCTGCTGGTAGCACAGAGAGCTGTGGTGTGCCAAGTCCTGGTCAGAACAGGCAGAGGAGCCAACTCTTGAGTTGCTCTGTGGTTTATTAAAACGTACTCCTAAAATTTGTTGGGGGCCTAAGTACCGTGTTCTCTGCTGGGAGAAGTGTGGGTGTGTAAATAACACGGGTGGTACATTGGACACAGATTCCGTGTTACTCTTTTCCGTGGAAAGAAAATTCACACCTGAAGGGCTCTTAACTTGTTCCCCTGTCTGGTAATGAGAGAGAAGTACCACACTTTGTGGCTGTGATAAAGAGTAGTTTATAGCTGTTAAATTAATTCCTTGGAGTTTTGGGTTTGGGAGGAGGTGTTGAATGTGACACTTTATTGTGAAGGAAGACCTCAGTTGCTGAGTAGGAAGTACTGCACTGTTTTCTCTCTGTTGCTGTCACACAATTGCAGTTGTCTGAACTGAAAGTAAAAAATAAATGGGATGATCTTATAATAAGAAATTGCAGTACCAGCTCTCCGTGTTGCGGAGGCCTCTGAAAATTCTGCTGTTAGCAAAGTTTTGGTGATGATACATTCTGAACTGCTGCTGCCTACCATCTGCTTGTGCACCTTCAGGTGTGTGGGGCTTTCAAGATTTTGTTTGTAATCATAAAAGGTGGAAACTTTGTTTTGTTACCATAACAAAACTGTGATTCCTGTGTGCCTTCTGTTTTCCATGAGCTGGCCTCAGGCTGCAGAGCACCGGCATTGTGAGGCTCTCGGTGTAATCATCTGAGAGCCATTACATTTCTAAGCGTTTTTCTGCAACTGGAAGATTAGTCACTGCTGCTTTTTTGAAAGCAACTATTGAAAATAGCTTTTTAAGCATTGGAAAAATGTGCTTTTATATACTGAATAATTTCTCTGCCTTCAGACTGTGTTGTATGCCTCACTTTTATTGATCAGAGAGGAAGTTGAAGTCTTGAGTATGTTTTTGTTTAATGTATATTGGCATATAACAACATGTTTATTAACCAGAAATAATGTGTGTGTTTATATATATAGATGAAGAAAATGGTCTGAAAGGCTAAACAAATAATTGCACTTATCTCTGTGGACCGAGACATCAGGTTTTGGTTATCCTCCAAATCTGAGAAGCCACAAAAGGTGCTTAGACATCTGCATCACCTGCAGCTTATGTTATGCTTACTCTGTGTTTGTTCAGAGGTGAACATGTTGCTTTTGCTGTTGTTCTGAGCTTTCAAAAGGTCTTGAGTACATGCGGATTGCAGTAGAGATTTCCTGGTTTGGAATACTCAGATAGGAATGGTGTGGGGTGTTTCTTTTTCTGAGCTGTTCCTGTGCTTCATCCCAGTGGTGCTGTGGGCTTCAGCGATGGGTGAAGTTAACACTGGAGGTGCTGTGCACATACACCTGTATTTACCTATTTCCACCTTCTCTGCTGTTGAGGTTAAGAGAAGGAGGAAGTTTCATCCTGAGTATTGAATCTCAGAATTTGAAGAACTGGCAGGGGAGGAACTCTGACATTATTTATCAGCAAAATGATGAACGATGGTATAGAAATCAATGGGAAGTAAGGATAGAAAGCTCCAGTGTGCCAGTTTTTACTGTCACTGCCCCTGTCTGGTTCCTTTGTTGCTCTGGGCTTCAGTTGCTGACTTCTGCTGTTCTTGTGTTTTTACTTTCTGCTTTGCTGTTCCTTGTAGTGAAATGTTCTTTGTGCGCATGTAAAAATTTGCCCCTCAGTTCTGTTGCCTCATTCTGCAATGCCAGTTTTCTTTTCCTTTGTTTATTACCACTTCAGGTTTAATTTTAAATACAAGTTGTTTTTTTTTTTCAAAAAAAAAGATTTCTTGTTTCCAAGAGGAACAGTCCTGGGTGTTTTCCATTCCCCTTTTTTTCTCTTTACCTGTAAGCAATCTGTAAAAACTAGGCAAGGAGGAAAGCATATAGCAGGCTGTTGCTGGGAGTATGGAATGTGCCTGGAGGAAGGGATATGTGGACAAGATCAACACTTTCTTATAACCAAAATACTATTGTTTTTGAAAGGAACACCAAAGTTGCTTTTCAATGTACACTTAAAATCTCAAATGCTTGAAAGCGTAAGTGCTTTTGGATCTGAATGCTGCCTGAAGGAACACAGCATCCTAGGTTCCAGGTTTTAGGGCCTGTCCCTGCAAACAGGGACAAGGCACTGTGTGTGGGGGGAAGTTGGGCCTGTGGAAGAAGAAAGTCCTATTTAATTCTTTTGCCTTGCTGCTCCTGTGATGTCTGAGCAGGAAAAAACCGCTGATGCCAAATACTTTTGGAAGAACATATCAATGGATGCTTTCACAGCGGGTGTTATGACTAGCAGGTGGTAGAACATTTTAATTTTGTTTATGAAGGCTTGAATTAATTCATAAGCACGTGCATACTCCCTTAGATTTTTAAACAAATCTCTGTGTATGGTCAAGCCCTCAGTTATTCAGTCTTTTGATTTGTGTGACTTCAAAAAGTAGTGTTGCAAATAATCTCGCAAATAAATCTAAATGTAAACTTGGTCTTGCCAAGTTCTTTGTTTTAGTTGGATGTCTGTTGCAAGGTGCTTCCTGAAAATTTTATAAGAAATGTAAGAAATTTGACTTGTAAATTTCAGCCTTATTCAAGATAAAGAAAAATGCTGTTTCCCAAAGGAGAAATAAGCATGCAGAGGGAAGGTATGGTTTTATGAGATTGTTCAAAGTATGAGAAGAATGGCAATGAGCTTCAAGTTGAACCTTCAAGGATGTGCACCTTCTTGGCATATAGTAAGACAATAAACGAAAACTCTCCTTTTCTGATGGAAGCTAGAAATTACTCCTCTTCTGGAGTTTGGTGATTGACTTGCCTTTTTTTTTTCCCCCTACTGATTCTTTTTCTTTTATAATTATTCCTTAGGGCGAAAAGTTTGGCCCCTTTGCAGGGGAGAAGCGAATGCCGCAGGAGCTGGATGAGAACACAGACTGCAGGCTCATGTGGGAAGTGAGTAAAGTGACATCATCGCAAAAAGTGTTCTCAGAATTAAGTTTTACTGTAACAAATCCTTTCTATTTTGTTTCATAGCTTAAAGATCCTGCAGTGGGATTTAGTACTTTTAAATTACACTGCCTGGGTGGAGGAGGATTGACTTCTTTCGAACGAAAGAAAAAGCAAATGATGGCTTCTAATCAATGAAGTGTGAAAAAACATCAGGTCAAGCCAAATAAAAATATAATAACACTGTGAAAAATCATTAAAACATGTGAAAATAATTTGCATTAATAAGTGGATTGTAGGCTACAGAGATACTGATTTATGCTGATGAACAAGTACCAGCTTATGGCTTCCTTCTGAAATGAAACATTTCCTGGTGTGACACTTGTGTTGGGATTTGACAAACTAAGCGAGGTTTTAAAATTTTAGCAGTTTTTAATGCAATGATTAGGTATGAGGCCTTCAGCAAAATAGAAGCCTGGTGCTGTGGGCAGCTTTTTATTTTTTATATGCATTAGGCAGGAACAGCAGTTTATGCACTAGTTCTTGTGATTAAGTACATAACCCACCCTAGCTCCCGTTGTACATGTGTCCGCCTGAAGTAAAATCTGAGTTTACCAGTTGAGGAGATTACACTGACTGAAAAATACTGGCAATAACAACATTTCCAACTTGTTAAAAACACTGTCTTTCTGGTGCTCTGTTCTGTCTTTGTAATCTTTATTTACTGCTGTAGTTCTCTGAGCAGAATGTATTTTTTCTATTTTTTTGGGGTTTTTTTTTTTGGTTTTTTGTTTTTTTTTCCCTCAGCCAAGCTGTTTCTATTGAATGCACATTTAGCCCTCTTTTACACTGAGGAGAGGACTCACTTCTTACTTTTTTTACTTTTCTGTGGTTAGAGGTGGAAGAAGGACTGTTACTGCACTGTACAAAAAAAGCTTATGTTTGACATATGGCTTAAAGCACTATCAATGCATTTACCACAAAATACATGTTATTTGAAAAATCTCTGGCATTAACATCACTGAGCAGCTTATGAAGAGAGCAGAGTATTGATGCAGCCTTAGCAGAGCTACAGGTAGATTCCTTACACTAGAATGATGACTGAGAGAATGTTAAAAGCCCATCTCTTTTTACCCAAACTCAGTATAAATATCCTAAGTGGTGAAATATTCCTAGGTGAGTGCTAGCTTCAGCCAGTGGAGCCCTGTTTTCTCCCTTTCCCTTTCTTTTGTCTGTTTTAATCTAGGGGTGTGCCCCAAATGCCCTTTCCTAGAGAAGAGGTGTGGACAATTTGTTCCCCTTTCCAGTTATGTACTCGGAGCAACCTCTGTTCCCAGCTGAAAACAGAGCAATGCAGTGTGCTTTTATTACAGATGTTGGCTGAGCACAGTACATGTTCATGTGCCCTGGCTCACTTGGCTCTTCCTGATGTTTCTGCAGGTTGTTTTAAATCAGTAAAATGCTTGTGCTAGAGCAAGGTTTTCAGAAAAGACAGAGGGTGGATTACAGCAATGAGAAGGCCTTTAAGTTTGTTGGAAAGCTTTACGGTTTTCCAGATTCCTCACTGCTCATGCTTAAATGAAATTTATCTGTTTCTGCATGACAGGAAAGAAAAGGCAAATACATGTATTTATTGATGACACTAATGTGACCCCTTTGACAGCAAATCAGAAAATGAGGTTTTTATGAGCTGTTTTAAAATAATTTCATAATATCTTACTGTAACCTAGTTTTGAGAGCCTTGAAAAGATTCCTGCATACCAAATTTTATGACTTCCTGAATGTTTTGACCCAAGTTGTTCATGTTTACTGAAGTTGATCTGAACGTGAGCTTTATAATATAATTTAAATCATGCTGGGAGTAGTCTGAAGTTGAAAATTGAGACCAGGAATGCAGAAAGTAAGATTTGAACAGCCCAAGTAGATGGTTATTCCAGAGCCTGTGGGAGGCACGCACAGAAACTGGCCAAGTTTGTGTGTAGTCAGCTGTACCAAAGATATTAAAAATAATTAATTTGAAGGCTAAAGCCTGACTTCACAGTCTGATGGCAGTCAAAAAATATATTTTCAGAAAGAACACCTTTGGAAAGAAGTCTCAAGCAGTAGAGTCCTTTTTTAAGTCAAAATAAAAAATGGGCATTAGTGCAACATTTCTTTCCTTGGCATGTGATGCCTGGGATCCAGGCTTCAGTTTTATGGAATATTTTTCTGTGAGGAAGTTTGCCACTTGCATTTCAAGTTGTGCAGAGTAGTGCTCTGTGATGTGGTCTGTTTTGATCAAGCCATTCTTTTTTCTCTGAGACCAGCATTGTGAGTTGGCATCTTTAAGGCTTCACGTTGAGACAGAATTGCACGCGTTGTGTTTTCTTTTGGTCTCAGGGAAAATGTGGCACCCAGAAAATTTATTGAGCCCAGTGATTTTGTTTAGTAAAATTCTGAAGATGTTAGAGTTTCTCTTTAAATTAAATACAGTAGATTGCCATTACTCTGCCTGTAACATGCATAGTTCTGAAGAAATCAAAGGTTTATACCTGCTCATTCAACAGATTCAGTGGAAGATTCCAGTGGGTGAGAAGCATCCTTGATCATGCTGTTATCTTTGTAAAGAGCTACAGGCTGAAATGTTTTGTTTATGAGTGGTGTGAAAGGAAAAAAAGCCCCTCAAACAAACCTGTGCTAACCATTTAATTAAGAGTGATAATAAAAAGCCAAGGAAATGTCCAAATGTCTTTGTGTTTTCTCTTTCTTTCTATTAAGAAAAGACCTCTGTGTTATCCCCCAGCTCCCTGAGTGTTGTGGTGGTGGAGGACACAGCTTGTTGTTGGTGATGAATCGAGACTTTTGTTCTTATCTTAGCATTCCACTAACACCTTGATTAAATACTTCTTTGTGTGCGTTAGTAAACTTGGCATAGCAGCTTTGAACTGTGTGTATTTGCTGGAGAAGCAAGTGCTTAAAGGCAAGCAGGAAATAATCTTCAGGTATTAAAAGTTCACAGATGTTTTTGCTCTGGAGGCTCAGATGTGCCTTTGTGAAGGGAAGATACCAGTTCATTTATGTATGTGTTTTTGTTTGGTTCCTTTTCTTCATTATCCCTGACTAAGAAATGGGAACTCATTTCACTCCTACTGGATTGTGGCAGGCATATACTTCTGATGATGACTTTGGCAAATGTTGAAACAGGGAGGGCTCATTAGATTTTGTCCTTCTTCAAATACTCTGACATACCATGAAGAAATGTTGGTCAGGGCTGGATGGAACATAATACGCCATGTAATGCTGAATGTTACATATTTCAGGTTGGATTTCTGTCTATCTGCCAGGATCGTGTTTTCTTCATTGTTACATTAAAACCAAAGAGGTTAGAAAATAGTCTTTCAATGGAAGCCAATGTTTGTGTTTATTTATATAAGAAAATGAAATGATCTTAAATTTCTACTGTTTAACTCTCATCACTTTTGCTGTGACAGTTGTTTTCAGTTAAATGAGTCTGCCTGAAAACTAGTGAAGGCAACAGCAAATCTGCTATTGGCTGCAGCCAGCTTCAGATCAGAGCTGTGGTGTTTAGGATTGAGGTATAAGAAGTCAAGCACATTAATCTTGGTGTGTTTTCGTAGCTTTTTTTTTTCTTCTTTCTTTGATAACTTGCCTATAAAGTGTGCTTCTGGCATAGGAAGGCTCTTACACACAAGACATTAAGTCAAATTATGCCCATAGATTCATGATAAAATTAATTAAATGAATTCTGTTTGCTATCAAGGTGAATATCATATTATGAATCTAATTCTGAACAATACAGTCTGTATTTTTTCTGTATGAAGACTACCTTCCCAGTCATTGTTCCTCAAACACTGTTTACATTGAAAACTGTTTGCTTTTAAATGTTTTTAGGTGAATCTTTGTTTAATTTTCAGAAACGTTTTTGTTTTTCTCATTTCTTAAATGATTTGGGCTTTTACACAAATCTCAGTGCACTATCTCAGCTGCAAGTCTGTGTCCCAGAATTTCAATTTTGGTAAATTATTCTCAAATGGGATAGATGAGTTTCCAGAGTAGTTATTAATGTTGCTATAATCAACTCTGCTAAAACTTGTTTTAGTCCTCTTTTTCCATGTTAAATGTCTGATTTTGTGTTAATTTTAGTGACTTTTGGAGCAGGCCCATTAATGATCTTCTGGTTTTGATGACAAGAAGGATCTACTCCTGAAAGTAGCTGGGAATGTTAACCTCCCATCTTCAGTTATGGGATGTATTTAAGTGCTGGAAAGCTCATGTTGCTGGGCTGAGGTGTTGTATTCCAGTCTGAACTTACTGTACAAGATCACACACAGTTTGCTTAGGGAGATCATTCCAGAGAAAGGGAAGTTCAACCCTGCTCCTGAAAGCTCCACCGAATGTTTGGAGGAGTCTAGGAGTGAGCTTCCTGTACCCTTCTGTCCCTGGCAGGGTCAGGTAATGTCATGCAGAAGGAGCTTCATTAGCATGGAAAACTTGCTGTGTGTTTTGGCTGAAGGAAAATGTCACATGCTGTCTCTGTCCCAGACTTCTTACTGAGTAAGCAAATCAGCAGTTGCTGCCTCAGGTTTATTTTGCTGGAGTTATTTTAAATATCTCCAGCAATGTTAAATTGTGAGTTTGTATTTTCTACTCTGCAGTGAGCTCTGTGATGGTCTGAACTCAGAATGGAGAAGCATTGCATCTAGCTGTTTTATGCTACAGCAATAAAGATCATATTTTCAGCTAATCAAAAAAGAAGCAATGCAGAAACAAGTACTTTTTCTCTACATGATTGTTTGATGAACATAGATTTTTCCATTTAGAAATATTTAGGAGATGGTTTCCAGAAAGCAGGCTGTGAGTTCACTGCCTTCACCAAAAGTAGCCATCTGCTTACTTGCAGTAAAATTTTCTTCTTCTCTTGCTAGGTGTGCATGGTAGAGCATTTGCAATACACTTGTGAGGATTTTGAAGTAGCATAAGTGACAAATTTGGATGTGTTTTGAAAATGTAGGGATAATTTCATTACAACATAAAAGGCTGGCAGATGGAGTAGTGCCTGTTGCTGGTGGCATTGCCACAGCTTAGATGTTATATAGGCCTGTGTAGGGTTTCAGATGGGGAGCTTGTACATTGACCACGGACGCATCTGTTCCTGAACTCTTCTGTTCCTGAATTTTTCTGGTGCTTGTTAATGTGGCATCATTCAAATTGTCCTGATTGGCTTTGCAGTGGAACCTCATCCTGTGTGGTGACAGTTAATGATCACATTTCATCTTACATTGAAGGGATTTGACTGAATTGGTTCAGTGACACCTTTTGTGTTGTTTTTTAAGAAGATAATTCTTGGGCACCTCTCTCTGAGTTATGTGATGTGGATATGTGTTTGGATTTTAGGTGCTGGTTTTAAGTGCTAGGTTTTGGGTCCGCTGGTATCAGTTCATTTGGGAAACTCCCTATTCATGCAACTAGAAAAGGATTGGTTCATGTCACCAGTCTAGTCCATGTGAAGTATGGTGGTTTTGCACTTTTTCTTGACTTTTCATGCTCACATCTGTATATTCAATGCAACATTATTTCTTTATGAGGTGAAAAAAGCAGTGGAAAATACGGAATGTTTTTAAGGGATTTATTGTATCCCTTTATCGATAGTTTCCTTATGTGTTAAAGCTCTGCTTCGTGTTTGGCATCTCTTTATGGATTGGCAGAGACTCTGAAAGCATAACTGAGATGACTGTGTATCACTGAAGCAAATATAAATTATTCTTATATAATTTAAGGATCAAGCAAATAAAGAAAAATTGATGAAAAGTTAGCTAGTGTAACGTATAGTTTTTATAATAGGACCTGGATTGCTTCTCATTCCAACTCAAGATCTGATGGAAGCCTTTCTAGGATCTGCGTGGTGGGCTCCTATAACTTGTGCTTTGGTAGCTAAAGCACAAAGCCTCTGTGGAACTGGCTGATTATTACAGTATCACAGAACGGTGTGGTTGGAAAGCACCTTCAAGACCATCCAGTTCCATCCCCGCTGCCAGGGACAGGGATGGCACTCATTAGATCAGGTTGCTCAGGGCCCCATCCCATCTGGCCTTGAACACTTCCAGGGTTGGGGCATCCACAGCCTCTCTGGGAAACCATTAGTGCTTAGTGTCAGAAAATATTGTTTCCAGATGCATTTCAGTGTGTAGGTTTGACACTTTGCACTGTGGTTAATCCATGTGTTGGAAAGTAAGAGCTTTTAAAGTTTGAATGTTGGCACCTTTTCATGATGTGTCCTTTTTCCTTCAGAAGAGCAGTGATGAATTTTGAAGATTCTTATTTGTTTGCAGAACTACAGTAATTCTTTTTTTGCTTAATCTGAGAACAACATGCTGTCACCAGCTATTATTGTAATGGAATACAGTTTTTGTCTTTTTAATAATACCCTAAATGTTTAGGTAATTGAAGCAGTCATACTGAAGAAATATGATATTGCATTCTATTAGAAACAAATACAGCAAGAATGTGAGCAATTTATATACAAAGCCACAAAGACAATCTAATTTTGATCTTACATAGCCAAATTCCCTAGCTCTTAGGAAATACCTGCCCTGGATACTTCTTGTTGACAGATGGAAAATAAAATCCATTCATTATATAAATAAATCACATGGAATAATAGTGTGGCTGTATGACCTTTCTGCATGGCTCTCTATTGTCTGGATCAGTGGAGATTCAAGTGATCTGTTATTTAAAATGAAATAAACAGGGTTTTTTTGGCAGTGACAGATGTATTTTTACAGCAGTATGTCTTTGTATTTTGAGGGGGAAGAATGACTTAGTTAATATTAAGATTTTATTTCTATTATCTTCCTTTTTTCAATGTAAGCTGGAATTTTTTCAAAATTGTAGAAATCATGTAAATTATATGGATCTGTAATGGTAGCCAAAAAGTCTAGATATGGAGATGGATGTATCTTATGTGCACAATTCTTCTTTTAAAGTGTATTTTTCACTGAGTGGACAAAACCTGGACATATTTGGTTTTTTAATTTTAATTTTGCTTCGGGATTTTTTCTTTTGAATGTTTCAGGTTCGTGGAAGCAAAGGCGAGGTCCTTTATATCCTGGATGCCAGCAACCCACGCCATTCGAACTGGCTGCGGTTTGTCCATGAGGCTCCATCCCAGGAACAGAAGAACCTGGCAGCCATCCAGGTAGATTTGGTGGATTCCTACCATTTGCTTCCTGTTACTGATTTGCTGGTTTGATCTCCTCTTTGGCCTTCACGTCTTGTAATAAAATTTGCAAGATCTGAGGAAAGGAGCAAACTGCTTCTCTTTTTCTGCCTTTCTTTCTAGAAGAGAACTCTACTGCTTAAGATAATACCACAAGTAAGAGTGGTAGGATGAAATATCAGAGAAGTCCTTAGAATCTGATAGGATTTGAAAGGTTTAAGGACTAATTATTTAGGGACCTGTAGGTGTTTCATGCCAAACTTGGGTATGGGCTTAGGTGTGTGTAAAGCAGAATTATGTATTTACATTGTTGTTCAATAAAATTAATAATATCATATAATATAGATAACATTATATAATTAATTATGAAAGTGGAACAGGTTTGAAAGGAGGCATGGTGCTGAAAATCTTTAAGTAGAAAACAGAAAATTGGACAATCTAATTATCTGATAGGATGATCATGTAGTGCCTGAGGATAAATTAATAGAAAAAAAAAATTTCTTGTCTTTGCTGTTGATCTGACTTTATCCAGCTTAGGTTTTCATTTTTATAGTTGTCATTTGCAGCACTCTGTGGTAGTGCATTCCACCACTTTAATTATGTTGAAATACGCTTCTGTTTTTCTTCTAGACACTCCTTAATTTCACTTGATTTCCTAGTTCTGGTATAACAGTGAATAGTTACTTTAATTTTCTGTGCTATCTTTGATTTTATGGAATTCTGTTCTATCCTTTCACTCGTATTTGACAGCTCTGCTGTCAAGCTGAAGAGTCTTAGTCTGTTTAACTGCTCCTTTTTGGAAGCGTTCTGTGACTTTACAGGATACAACAGAGACAGGGATACCTTTCCAGTTCCAGCTGTTGTTCTCTTGGATGTTACTAAAGTAATTAACCTGCTTTTTCTTAACAGCTCAGTTTCACAGTAAATTAATTTCCACTCCCACATAAATAAGAATTACATGACTTTGTGAATTTTTTTTCTCAGAATGTATACTTTACAAAATGTTGTTTCAGGCTAACTTAAGGTATTTGCTGATGTAATCCAATTGCAAACAATCAGGAAAAGGAGAATTATTTATCAACATTTCTTAAAATTACTGTTTTGCTTTTTCATCAAGAGATGACTTTTTCCCCCAAAGGATTAGCCTGCGTGTCCCTGACAAAAGAGTTATAGTTTATTTTGAGGCTAGACAAAAAATTTTGTTTTTTTGTGCCAAGAAAACAGTAGTTCATTTCTGATGAAATTTGTTTTCCTCCTTATGGTAGCAGATACTAAAGGCTCTAATACAGGAGGTATGATTAGCACCTCATCAGTGCACAGTCATTGTTAGCAAATGCAAAGTAAGGTTCACAAGAGACAGCAGTGTGAACAATTAATGTTCATTGTCTTTCCAGTAAATGACATGAACTTCTGAATATAAGTTTTAATGGAATATCCAGTGCATACCAGTGGGTTTCTTTATAAAGAAAGTGATAGAAACAAAAATATGAGAAGTTATCTCATAGGGTTTTTTAGGACCTTAAAGCCTATCCTAATACAGAATATTCAGGTGGGAAAATATTCTAGCCGTCATTGGGAGCTATTACTGAAAACTGGAGTATGGAGAAATGTCAGAATTGCTGAAGTAGTTTAGCTTTGCATTCTGTTTAGTCTCACATTTGTGTCTCAGAGGTTTTCTGCCTTGCCATGCAGTGTAACACCAGAGGAATAGATCAGGAGAGAGAGCTGAGGCATCTGGATCTTGTATGTGTGTGGTTCTGGTACTGTATTTTAGATGAGGTATAATCTGAATTCTGGGCTGTGTGTAGGGGGATACATGTGAAATCATCTCCACTGCAATCTCCTAGATTGCAGTTTCTGCCCTCAGATTTTGACTGTGCTGGTTTTACCTCTGCCAGACTTGATATGCTGGAGCTGCAGGGAAAGACTGGGAAAGGCAGTGTGCTTCTGTTTGGAGAGGTAGCCAGGGAGAACTGGCAGAACAGGTAGGCTGAAAGGCTGATCTGCTGCCAGGGAATAGATACAGAGGGAAGTCAGGTATCACTCTGTGGGCACAGAGGCAAAGTGGGTAAGGATTAGAAAGGCTGGCTTGGAGCCAGCTGCTCAGGCTCTGAAGGGTGGAAAAGCCCTACCCTCCCTCAGGTAACACAAGACTGTGCTGCTTCCTCCTCCTGTGTTTTAAACTTTCAGGAGTGATGACAAGTGTTTTATGATTTTGGATGAAAGTGTGATGGGCTGTCAGTGATCCTGTGTTCCCTCTTACAAAGCAGATATGAAGGTGTGTAACTGTATGGAAAAGCCAAGAGACTGCATGGAAGAGGTACCTGTAGTGGACCAGAAAGGAGATAGCAAGGGCTGTTGGAACTGGAAAACTGAGCTGAGCAGGTCTGTGTGGCTTACAGTGTAAAAGATGACAGTGAAGGCAGAGGTGAGAAAAACGTAATTGAGTAATAAACCAGGAATAACAGGAAGGGAGGTTGTGGTGCCACCATGATGAGCAAGCACTTGGAGTTTTCTCCAAGGACCATTGTGGTCTGCTGCAGATGAGTGTTAGGAAAAGAGCCAGCATGGTCTAAGCACATGGGCAGGTGCAATGGCTGCAGACGTGTTCTTAGGAACCTGAGGGTTATTAAAATAATTTAAAAGACCGTTTACTGTGTCTGCATGCACATAGATTAATGTGATTCATGCAGGTGCTGCTGGTGGGGGGAAAGATGTAAACTCTTTGTGGTTTCTGGAGAGCTTCCGTTGCTTTCACTCAAAATGCTGCCTTGAGGAGCTACTACAGCAAGTGGGTATATCTTGATTAATTAGTGCTCTGAATACCTGGCTATTAGCATTTGTTTGGATGGAAAAGACAAACAAATTAACCTTGAAGGGGAAATGAGTTTAGATTGGGCTGGCACCAAAGCTAATTTCTTTCCAATGCAAATGTAACCCAGAGCAAATGTAACTTAAACATTGAGAGCTGCTACTACTTGGGGCTTTATTTTTGCCTGGGATACATGGCTTCTTTTTTTCCTCTTAATTTTTAAATTTTCAAAATCCTTAATTTTTAAATTCTTTTCATTATTATTTTGGTAATTGAGTAATAGAGATGTGCTTCCCTTCATGAGGTTGTCTTGCTTTTAGAATGAGGTTGTCCTAAACAGTGATGTATTGGAGATTTACCCCAATGGTCTGTGTGGAGACTGAGTGTAGAAATACCTTTTACTTTTCCTCACATCAAGAGGATTTGTTTTAACTTTAGACTGTACTAAATTAACGGTTTCTGCAACTTGACAGAGACATATGAAACCCAGCAACTTGGACATGTGTACAGAGGTTAGGTGCTGATAGATATCTGGACTGCAAAATAGATCTTGAGGAAAAAAATAGTAATTTTTTGTTTTCCAATGCTGCTGTGGAGATAAGGACAGAAAAGTGGTGCATCCTTGAAAGTAGCAGCTCTATCAAGTCTACTGAATTAAGTAGGTTTCACTCCTGTGTGCCAGTATCTTGTGTAAAATATAACAGACCTTCTGCAGCTCAGGGAGCGCTACATCCCTGTTGACAGTTTAATTTAATCTTAGTGTATTACAAAAATTAAAAATCATTATCTTGTCCTTGCTCAAAGAAGCTTGTTACAAAATGTATGGCTAGATGCAGGGCAAAGAAGCTTCAGTGAACTTTTCTGGGTGTTAATCAGATAAGCTTTAAGATTTATGATAGAACTGGGAGTCCTCATTGCATAAAAATGAGTCTCCTTCAGTGCTTTGGGCAGTACCTAAAGCAGTTGGTTCACATATAGAAAGAAAAAAGGTATCTCTATCTTACAGAATATCAGTTTAGGGACAGATGTACAGATTCCTTCCCACACCCCATAGTGCTAGCCTTGGTGACTTTAATTAAGTATTGGCAAAGCCCAAAGTTGTTAGCTTATGTAGCTGTTTGGAAGCTTGTCCAGGCATTATCAAGAAGCTTTTGGAGTTTATCATTATGTAGTTTGTGCTGTTGTGCAGAATGGGGACTGGATCCTTTGGCCTACACTGATGTAAACCAGCACAGGGTTTAAAGTCCATTTTCCAGATGTGCCTGCTAATTTGGTAGTGAAGATAACTGACCAGGGTTGAAAGCCTGGTGGAGAAGGCTGGGAATCTTAAGGAGAGAGAGCAAGAGAAAATAACACTATGTAAACATGCTGCTGAAAAGCTGTGTTAGAATTCCTGCAGTCAGCCTCGGAGAGAGATAAAGCTGTGTTGGTTATCTAAATGTTGCTGTTTTTCTAATCCTCAAATATTTTCAAGCTCTTGTCAAAGTTCTCATTAAGTAGAGAGTGGCAGGAGAGGACTTTAATGCTACCTCCACTTTGGCCTAAGCTACAGAGAACAGTGGAAAAGCCTCACCGGTGAGGCAGGGGAATATTCCCAAAATAGCAGAATACAAATGCACCCTATCCATACAGCCACACTGGGAAAGAAGTCTTAGTAAAGCTGTTGTAGCATTGTGCTTCTTGAGGAATGGTGGAGGGATAATATTAGTTTTGGGTCTCATACTTGTATAGATTTTTGTTTTTCTGACATAATTATTTATTGCCTCTGCTTTCTGTTTGAAACAGGAAGGGGAAAATATTTTCTATCTGGCTGTGGAAGATATTGAAACAGACACAGAACTTCTGATTGGGTACCTGGACAGTGACATGGAAGAAGAGGAGGAGGAGGAGGAAGAAGTAACTGTTATCCAGGAAGATGAAGACAGTGGCAGCAATAAAGAAGTGCAACCAGCTGGTGAAAAAATTGCAGGTGAACCATATGAAAAATATGGGGTAACTTAAGAGCTTAGAAGTGGTAATGAAGAAAGAGAACACTTACCGTATGGGACTGGGGAACTGGAAGGTCCCTGGGGTTGAATCTGAGTTCTTGCATTATTTTTCTCTCTTTATTTGGGTTTGAGTCGAGCTTCTTTGCCTTATAAGGAGCAGCCAGTCTTGTGAATTACTGAGTGAATGAGTGAGCCTGGATTTCTTAAGCACTAACCATTTATTTTTGAACTAAAGACAGAGTTTGTTTCACCTGACACACAAGCTTATGAATGCTGAGCTTTTGCTCTAAGAGGGGCAATTTCCTTCTTGCTTAGGTGAGAGAGAAATAAACTTTTCCATAAAGCTATTCAGCTAATCCTATGGTAAGATGTGTAGGAAAGGGAAGGTGAGCTGAGCTGTCTGGGGAATTCTCAGCATCTTTATCAAAGATAAAGATGAATTTATAAACGACTAATTGCATTGAGGTTCTAATTGAGTTGAATTACTAATTTGGGCCAACAGAAAGTCACACCCATCTTAATACTTCCCATCAGTTTTCAGTAATGCTGGTGGTAATCCACTTAAGATAGGCTGTCTGTAATCCCTTCAGAGATGTTGTTTTTTGTGAGTTTCACGCCACCCTTTTGCATAATCTATTTCTGGCAGAGAGTCTCTCTTGATGTAACCAAAAAACCTGGGACCTACTCCTTTCCATTTGCTTCCAATCATGCAGATCCCCTCACCTGTAAACAGGACCATGCGTGCCCAAACTGTGAATCCAGTTTTGCAAGCCAGGAGATCCTAGCTGAGCATCTTCAGACTTTGCACCAAAAACCCAGTGAGGAAAAGGAATTTAAGTGCCGAAATTGTGGAAAGAAATTCCCTGTTAAACAAGCTCTACAAAGACAGTGAGTAGAAACAGGAGTGTTTTTTCAGGGAACATCTAAATAAATTTCATTCAATCCTTTGTTTCTCTTGACCCAATCACAAGCTAAGCTTTAATTTTCATGCATTTGTATTTATACCCTTACCCTTTGCTTTAATCTTTTAATGTCTTAATTTCTCTTATTTGTTGTAGAATTCAATGGGAATTGCAAAAATATTGACAATTTTTTATGTTAAAGTCATACACTGGAGACCAGACCAGAGCAGCAGTTTGGTGCAGCATTACTGGTCTCCATCAGTGGAATATTTAGTAGTTTAGGTGGTGTAATTTTCAAGCTGTGGATGCTGGTACAGACTTAAAGTAAAATTTAAGGAAAAAAAAAATGGAAAACGAGTGCTTCATGTTCACTTAATTAAATATTTGGATTATGGGAAAACAAAATAGAAATATGAAAGATGTGAGATTTAAGAACTCATCTGTATTGTCCTTGAGAGTGTAAATATGCAGTTTTGTCACTAAAGTAATATATCTTAGAATTATGCTTCTGCACAGAAACATAACTGGTTTTCTTTTGTTGTTTATATATGTATTTTCTTACAATTAGATAGATATATTACTTTTTCTTATACATTTAATTACAGATTTTTAACATACTTTTTGTAAAGCTATATATAGTTCATAGCTACTGCAAGCCTGTGTAAGTTATAGAATGCCCTTACTTTGTTTTTTTTCCTTTTTTTGTCTCTTAGTGTCCTTCAGTGCACAGAGAATGTCAGCCCGGGAGACTCCTCAAGAAGTTTCCAGTGCTCTGTTTGCAATACTGCCTTCAGCTCTGAATCGAGGTTTTGTGTCCGAGTTACAGGACTGCTGTCATGTCCTTGCTGGCCTCCCTTTGCATGTTAGCTTTCCAAAAGCTTGCTAGTGTTTGGGAATCCTAACAGGGCAAGGACTCAAATGCTTTCATTCCTCTCTGCTGTAAGTAATGCATGAGGTGGCCTTGGAATTCTGCAGTGCAGCATGTGTTCAGCTCTGAGTACTTGCTACAGCTCTGGTTTCTGGACACACTGCCTGATGTGGTTTTTTTCTTTTTTTCCCCTTTCTTTGTTATCCCATGTAGTTATGAGCAGCACAAGGAGGCATGCAGAGGGGATGCCAGGTTCATATGCAAGGCAGATAGCTGTGGGAAGAGGTTCAAGAGCAAGGATGCCCTGAAAAAACACAAAGAAAATGTTCACAGTGGTAAGAGAGTTTAATGTTTCTTCAGAAAAAATCCCCTCTGACATGTTCTTAGCCTTGAATTTGAAAATCAGGGTAAACATTGTCTTAGCTTTCTTTTTTAATGGATTCATTTGTATCAAATAGAAAATTAAGAAGTAACTTAATTGCAAGAGTTACTATTCCTCCACCCCCAGGGAGAAATTACTGTAGGCCACATGCATCATTAGTCTCCTGCAGAAAATGTAATAGGAATCTTGAAAAGTGTAAATTAGACAAAGAGTAGATGTAGCAAAATGTTTCAGGAGTGAGGAAAATCAACCACTGGCACAAACTGCTACAGGAAATGGTGAGTTCTTGATTTTTTAGTATTTTCAGGACACAGTAGGATATCTTTTCTTTGCCTAATCAAATGGTTAAGCTTGATGAAGGTTGCATACAATCCTATAGCATCTGTTGTGCAGGAAGGCAGACCAGACCATCCACTGGTCCTCTTAGGCCCTAGTGTTTTCATATCTGTGTGCTGTGAATAGTTTTCACTCAGATTTCACTCTCTTCTCATGAAAGGGCAGAATACTGCTCGCAGGTCCACAGCACAGATCTCAGTTCTGGCATTCTGCGCTCTGTGTGTCCCCTCTCCACGTCAAAGGAATATCATGATGTCTGGGAACAGCAGAGTTCCAGAGTGCACAGAAAATAGTCTTCAGTTGCTAGTGACGGCACTGAGAAGCTTTTTGAGGTTTTTCAGTCTCTTTCTGCTGCTAAACTCTTGCAGTGTAATCATTCTTACAAAATATTATCTCCTTTTTTGGGAATCAGCATTAATTTTTTCATCCATGAGCACTGTTATGTTTAGGCTTAGCTTTTGTCAGTTATGTCGTAATATATTAATTCCACATTGAAGGACTGTATATAGCTTGTTTTGTAATTTGCATTTTAGACAAGATTTGAATTCATGATCTGGTGCTAATATGATTTCCCTGTTCTGTTCAGTTGATGACTGTTATGATACTTTATATAGTAGGATGCTTAATGCTTTCTAAATAAACAAAAATGGGAAATGGTTTTGACTTAAGTTTGAAATCTTTTTTGTTACTGCTGCACTGACTCCTGTATTGATTTCTGGATGAAATGAACTGTTCAGTTGCCAAATGAGCTGTTCTCAGTTGTGAATTGTGCTCTTCATGTGGGATTGATGGTGTATGATAACATCTATTTGAAAGGTTTTCTTCTTTATTGTTCTGGCTTTCTTAATTTACATTCCACCAGCGACTGGTTTGTTGGACACCCACAGGGAACTCCTGATACAGAGCACTTTGAAGATGGGATACAAATGTAAAAATCTTATGTCAGTCAAATGACCTGTGAAAAGTCACAGGCTCAGTGGAAATATTTAGGTTCTTTCCTAGCACTTCCTCTTTAAGATGTTGGTGGTATTTTGTTTCTGTTTCAGGAAATTCTAGGAAGAAGCTGATGTGTTCAGTGTGCAATAAGAAATGTTCCTCAGCAGCAAATCTCCAGGAGCATCGAAAGGTCAGTGAGATGAAGGCTGGCTCACAGCAGGCACTGACTTCCCTGAGATGTGAGGCTGTGCTGCTCATGTCACTTGAAAGCTGCTGTAATGCAAGCCTTTGGATGATCTCTTTCATGGTTACAAAGCCAACCTGGTTTAATGTGGGTATTTATTTTTGTAGTCACACATGCTCAAGCCAGTATCTCCCTGAAGCTTTTGTGCATCTCTTACCAAGTGCTAATATGTTTGTGCTCTTCAGCATTAAGGCAGAGTTCCCTGCTGTTCTTCAGCAATCTTCAACACTAAGTGTGTTATGTAATCATAGCATACACACAGACCATAAAATAGGTTCATAAGCCTTCAGTTTTTGTACAAAACACAGTAATTTTCTTACTGCTTTTTGAAATACCACTTAAGGGAGTTACTTCTATTGTAGGTATGCAGTAGTAAAAAAAAGTCTTCCTCAAACCCAAATTTTTAATGTCTTTTTTTTTATGCACATAATTGTTTATAACCAGAACAGGAGGGGTTAACAGTTGGAAAAGCATCTATTGGAAATAAGGGTGTTCATGTAGAAATACAGATGGACCATGAATATGAGATTCTGAATCCATTATACCCAAAGGAAGTCCCTGCAAGATTAATTTGATAAATCACTAAAACCCAGGAGAATCTGTTTTTGCAAAAAGCTGCATTGTACTGTTTATCAGATTAACTCTAAGTCTTTAATAATGCCCTGGTTATAACCTGAATCCATTGAGGATATAAATGATATCAATTAAAATATGTTGTTGCAAAGGAAATGGTGGGGCCCCTCCTTTTTAATTTGTTTTTCTCTGTGCTTGTGTTAGTATGCCCTGCACTTCTTATCTAATAGGGTTATATTTTGTTATCATGGTGTGCCTTGCCACGTATTACAAGTGTTACACATTGGCACAGGTTTTACACATCAGGCCTTTAAAATGCAAAATATTCTGGTTAGTGTGTCCATTTTATTTCATGTTTGTTCTGTTGCAGTAATAATTGCAGTTGTAATTCTGGGCAGACATTGTGACACACAAGTTTCTCAAATATGATTGACCATGTCAGTTGAGCACTTACCTTAAGAATCACCATGAAGATTTTGTGCATAAAACTTTCTTTGCTCTTCTTGATTGGCTTTTCTTTTAAAACATCCAGAAAATGGGTATTCCAGATTTACACACTTAGATAGTGAAGGAGATTGCACATAGTAGTACTCACTGTTTGTTTGCTTGAATTGTTTCCTTTTGTAGGAAGTGGGGCAGAATCATCAGATTGCCAAAAACATTTGTACATGTTTTGTACAGGCAATAAAACCAGTATGAAAATAATAGGTAAAACCAGGAGAAAAAGACAAGAGAAAACCACAAATTTTTTCCCACACCCATTTCAATGTAAAGAAATAAAAGTAGAGAATTAAAAGGTCAAATATAACAGAAAACAATCCCAAAAACCAGAAAGAGAAAAGTCTGCCAAACAGAGAAAGGAGATAAAGATTTCTTACATAGACTTGTACAATTCCATTCAGCTGTACTGCTGTCTGCCAAGGGATCAAACCCACGTAGATCCTACTTTGGTCAGTTTGAGAGTCTGTGTGAAGAATCCTTGAATCTTTCTGAACTTTTTAAACTTTGTAGAGCTGAACTTCCTGCAAAATTGGTATGAGTGGAGTCACACTTAAAAATCCTCTCTGCTTCCCAACCCCTGACGCCCTTTTTTTAACCTGCCAGTTCCAAGCATCTCTTTTGGGTTAATTTCTGACCTTCTTGTTTAACACTAAACAGTGTTTTGTTCTACTGGGCAATCATTATTTTTTATTTACCAGAAGTTGCTCTCAACTGCCTCCTCTTTTTCCAGCATTTAGTCCTAAATGCTGTAATGTGCTGTGATGTTGAAAGTACTATATTTGTAGTTTGAGACAATGCTGCCCCTCCACTGTCTGGCTTCTAAAAGCTTTTAAGAGAAACAATCCTGCAAGAGTGTGATAGTACTTTTTTTTAAAAATTCTGACAGAAGCTATGAAGTGGTTTCTGTGTTACTTTTACATGTGTCTTGGCTAGAAGAAAATATCCTGACAAGTTAGTCTGCATTTGGTTTTTTAATGCTTTCCTAATAATGGTATTTTAAATGGATCTGGTAGCTAGAAACGCAGGTTATACAAACTTGCAGTGTAGTTGTAATGATGGTTTTTTGTTGGCAGTTATGAATTTTTACTTTCTGGGAGATGATGTTTTTCAGCAAGGGACAAGCAAGGGTGAAATCACAGAATATTCTTGAGTATTAGTATAGCTACTGGCTAATAAGTAGCTACATTCTGTTAGATAATTTATGTCCCTGTAAGAGGTATGGTCTTGTTTTAGCACACATTTAATTAGCATAAAACATTTTGCAGGTCCATGAGATCTTTGAGTGTCAAGAATGTGACAAGAAGTTCATTTCGGCGAACCAGCTGAAACGCCATATGATAACTCATTCAGGTAATGTACAGAAATGACACAGAGCTGTATGTGTGTGGATATGTATTTCATGTTTGTGGAGTTTTACCTGAATTACTTTCTTATGGAAGGTTTAATGAAATCTGTGTTGTCTTGAGCTGGGCAAGCCAATCTCAGGTTCCAAGGAAACTGTCTAAGCCAGCCTTTCCAAGCCTTTGAAAATTCTAAGTGAAGTGGTGTAGTCTTCCTGCTGCTGCTTTGTGAAGCTGTTTTGTCGTGCTAGCTGGGGTAGATGAAGTCAGTGAGCTGGGGTGGGGCAAAAGGTTGCTACATGGCTTAGGGAGGAGGTGAAAAACCAGTGCCTGAGGTTTTAAGCTGAGGAGAAGAGGCTGGGAGCTGGGTGTGCTGTCAGTAATCTGTGCTACACACTGTTTTCCTGTTTATCTGTGTGTGTGTTAGTGGGCTCATGGCTTCTGGTCAGAGGAGAGCAGCTAATGGGCCACCCCATCCACAGACCACCCACAAAGGTTCCCTTGTGCCAGCAGGAGTCCACTGGGAGCAGGGAGTGTCCCCTCTTTGGGTTTGGCAGTGTGGCATGAGATGGCTCTGCCTGGATTTCTGGTCACTGCAAATCCAGCGTTTTCTGTGCCCCTCACCAGTGGTTAGAAACATCAAGCAACACAATGGAAACACAAACATTGTTCTGTCAAATGCATTAGCATTTAAACAAATGCAGATTTTTACAGCTGCACAGGCTTAGAGTTGAACTGTTTTCTTGGTATCAGTCCACAGCAAAAGCTCATTTCTTGTAACATAATCTGTATCTCGGAGGCTCCTGGCTTTCTTTTGACACTTTTGGATGAGCATTAGTGAAGTTATGTTGCAGTCACCAGTTGAAGCATAAAGGCTTTTTGCATAGGAACTTCTGGGTTTGGAAGCTAATATGTATATTGTTAATTAAGTTTTAAAACATTTAAACTGTCATGGCCTCTTTCACATTTGTAATCTGGAAACACAGTTTTCCTCTTTGAAGTCATTCTCTTTTGATTTAAGCTAATTAATCAGAGTTTAGTTTTAGCAAAGAGTATTGCAAAGAATGTGCCAATTTCTTGAGAAACACCATGTCTCATCTTTTGTGAAGTGACTTAACTGTCTAACATAAAGGGCATTAGGTGTCTTTCTAATTGGTTTAATCTTAATTGGGTTGACTTAATTGCAGAAATCTCTCTGAGAAGATGACTGTCTCTGCCTTTCATCTTCTCCCCCTGTATAAACAGGAGATTAAATGTCCCCCACTCATTTTCTGCAGAAAAACGCCCCTACACCTGCGAGGTTTGCAATAAGTCCTTCAAACGACTTGATCAAGTGACTGCACACAAAATAATACACAGTGAAGATAAACCTTATAAATGCAAGCTTTGTGGAAAGGGATTTGCCCACAGAAATGTTTACAAGAATCACAAGAAGGTAAAGCGCTCTGCTGTTGTTGTTTACAGGTCTGCCAGCCTCAGATTTGCAGATTATTTTTTTTTCTTTTAAGTGGTTCATCATTAAGCTCTGCCATGCTTATAAACATGGGATTAAAGTATTGGAGGATGTAGTTTTAGTGTTCTTTGTTATATCCAAAATCTCAAAAGGCTCAATCCATTCTAGTAAACAAAAAAGTTAAATAAGGCGAAGTAAAGCACAGTTGCTTGGTCAAAAGCATCAAATAAATCCCATTTTGACTTTTTTGTTTTTATTTTTTGCTTTATTTTGGTTGTGGTTTTTTTAAGTACTAGGTTAGCAAGTTAATGTTACCAATTTAAAGATGTCTTCAAATAGTTTTTTTTAATAGTGTAATTGAATAAAACTATGTATAGTCCTCTTGCAGCCATTGTTGGACTTAGCAGCAGATGATTTCAAACTACACTAAATTTGAACTTGGTGCAGTGTTCACATATTAAAACAACATCAGAAGAAATGTTACCTGAAAAATAGACTCTCAAAGGGATGTTCTGCCTGTGTTGATTGAAGCTCAAATCTGCTTGACCTAATTTCTGTAATGCCTGTCATTAGTTTTAACCTGAGTTTACATTTCTAATGGCAAGGCTCTATCCAGAACTGCTGTTTCAGAATTGCAAGACTGAAAAAAAAAAAAAAAAAGAACACAACCCCAACCCTGATATAGCCATACCTCCAAGTCTTTCACAGTCTGGCTCATGTTATATTCCATCTGGGAATTTGGCACAGGATCTTTGCACCATCTCTTGCACTTGCAGCCATAAATCATGTAAGAGCAATAATAATGCCTCTCACAGGATGAAATGGTGATGACTGTCTAAAACAAGAAAGCATGCAGCAGCCTGCTGAAGGACAAGATTAGCTCCCATCCATTATATTTTATGCTCTAGACTTCAAGAAAATGGGACAGAACTTTGCAAATTGGATATACCCTAAGAAAAATATATGATATGTTATCTAGAAAGGTAGCTCTATATTTTAAATAAATACTTTTTACATGTTTCCTAATGTTAGCTTGCCATTGATGACTGCTAGGGAGTTTGGGTTGAAAATGGACTTCAGGATTAAGTATGAAGGAGTAAACACTTTGACCCAATTCTGTGTTTAAAGCAGCAGCCCCACAGCATAAGCAAGGATTAGAGGCTCCACTTAATGGGAAAAATATTAAAATTTAGGCAGCTTTAGTGGTACCAAATTTTGATGGAGTCCTTAAAGCATTTTGGAATGCTGGTTTCCTGGACCTGTTTGCACCTAGTACTGGCTGTAAATCAACTCTGCTCTATATTGAGAGAAACTTGTTCCTGTGTTTGCATAAAGATTACCCAGACACCTGTGGCTGTTCACCATCCACATGTAGGTCCCTGAATTCACTTGCTGAGTGAGGAGGTGAACAGGAGAGACAGGAGACTGACATGAATACCTGAGTTCCTTTTTTAGACACACCTCTCTCCGCTGAGGAAACAACAGGAGGAGAGGTAGCAGACAGCAGAGGGGAGTCTGGATGTGTGTGCACAAAAGCCAGTGGTACCATACAACTCAAGGATGTGGTGGTTTGGGAGGCCAACATAGTTTTGAGTGCCATGATTTTGGGAAGGCTGTGCCTAGGGAAAGAGGACATGCCTAGGGAAAGTGGTTCTCTTGCTTGTTCACAGGAATGCTGATCCAGGAACAGTGTAAATGTAAAACTTCACTGTGTATTATGCTTCCATGTATTTCTTCAGCTTGGGTTTTTAATGATTTTTAGATGTGTGTTTCCTGTCTTCCTGAAGATGTCTTCCTGGGTTTATTTTCTTTTGGAGGAAGAGAATTGAACTCTCAATAATTTCAGGGGGCTTTTCTGAGTTTCAGGATTAGGTTACTGGGCTAGTAGCAGGGCGCACGGGTACCTGTAGTAGGAATGTTTGGTATAGGAATTAAAATCACTGAAATCAACAGCATTTAACAGAAAACATACTTTGAATTTTGATAGCAACATGCTTAAAAAAACCTTTGGATTTTATAGCAGGCTTACATCCTTTTCATATCTAAGAGAGTAAAGATGCATTTTGTGCCTTTGAATTCTTGATTTGTGTTTTAGATGGAAACTTGTTGCTGTTGTTTCTTTAATTCCTGTGTGGGTTTTTTTTAACCTGGTTTCATGTTGGAAGTCTCAGAATAAAAATGGCTCCCACAACATGTGTTTTTAAACATCTTTTAGGTATGGGTGTCTGTTGGGTCATTTCAAAAGTGCAGAAGATTAGTTCCTCACATTTCACAGGATTTCATTGGGAGATACAGTGGAGTTGCCAAGAGCCTATCTGCTCTGTTCAGTGAGCACTGGGATGTGAACCTTAACTTAGCACTTGTTATGATCTTAGAGATGCACGTCTGAGGCAGGAACTGTGGTACCTCTGTGATCTGCTGCTCCTGCAAACAGGTGCTGCACTGCTGGCTTTGCCACTTGCTTGGAGGTGTCAAGGCTGGGAAGTGTTCTGGGGTATGGAACCAGCTCAGATGTCCTCTGTGAGAGCCCAGGCTGTGATTTAAATGATCATATGAACACAGTTCCATTTCTGTGACAAGGCAAGAGAGCAGTATCTGAAATGAGGAGGCAAAAAGGGATTGTGCTACAGATAAAAGTAGTCACCTTTCATGCAGGTTAGACTGGATGCATGTTCTGAGCCATGTAATGCGGATTACCTCCATACAGGAGATGTTTTTGCTCCATCTGCTCCTTTGTTGCTATATACAGAGGATGAGTTCAGAGAACAAAATATGAGGACATGACAGTCAGCAGAAATAGGTCATCAGACGCAGGATTTTAAAGGGTTTATGGCTAATCCAGGGTTGTTTGGTCCTGGGGAGCATAATGATTTGAAACAACTGTATTCCATCAGTTTATCTGTTGGGAATAAGTAGCCTTGGGCTGGGCTTAAGCCTCCACAGATGCTGTGGTAGGAAAGGCTGCCATGAAATGCTCCATAAGAGCCCATCCTCAGTTGCTGGATGATCTGTGTACCCTTGCATATGGGTATGCCTAGTTAGGTGATTTCTTAGGGAAGTTAGGATGTGCAGATCAATCTGTGTATTTTGATCAAAAGATGAAGAGAGTATAAAAGAGATGCTAAGGAGAAGTTCTGTACAAATCACTGTGCTCTTCAGAACTGCCACTCACATGTGAGTGTTCCAAAGCGGGGCAATATTAAAAAAGCAGCATGAATTTTGCGCTCGTGGAAGGTGCCAGATTGACAGCTCTGGAGACTGAACCCTTCTATTTATCCACAGAACAGGTACAGCACAGGCAGCAGCACTGCGAGCTTCCCCACAGTGTCTCGTCAATGTGTCCCAACCCTGTTCTGGAGGAACCCCCTGTTGAGGTGAGAAGGCAGTTCAGTCTCTTCATGTCCTGTCAATCCTTGGCCTCACTGCCAGGGGGGCTGAGCAGGGGTCAGCTAATGCCAGCTGTGGTGGGAACCTGTAGAGTCTGGGCTGGAGGAAGCAGCAGATTTCAAGGAACATGAGATACGTTTCAAGGAACATGAGATACATTCCACACCTGTGATGGCCTTCCAGCAGCCTTTTTGCTTTCATTGACTTAGGTGGAGGTCAAGGAATTGATTTTTGAACCTGAGGCCTCCCTATACCATTGCAGGACACTCAGGTTTTGGTGCTGTGTGTATGTGAGAGGACATTGGTGTTAAAATCAAACTGGGTTCAAGGCCCTCAGCCAACCTCTCGAGAATTTTGCTGTCTCCCCACAGCCCCCTTTTTTCTCTCAGTTGAAGGGGTAGAATAACAGTTGTGTGGATTCTGGATATCAGAAACAGATTATATAAATATGTACTATGCTAGTATTTGCCCTTAGTCTACCAAATTAACTCATTTACCTAATTTCCTGCATATTATAAAACACTTCCTGTCCATCCCCTTTTCCTCTGGGCACTCCAGCTTGTAATAAGGTCCTTGTGAGCTAATAAAGTATTTAGATGCAGATTCTTTAAAAACTTCCTTTCCTTTGCAAAAATAGTAGGAAATTGGGTAGATAGCAAATTAATCAGTACAACTTATTATCTACAGTGGGACAGCTGTAAAAAACACTAGGAAACAGGGAAAGTGCTTTGCAATTTGTAAAAGTAAAATAAAGTTGGATGTTTCCCAAGCTTCAGAAAAGACATTTCCTTCAACAACTCTGTGGTCTGGGAGATTCATCCGAGCTTTGCCTTTTATTTTATTCTTAGCTTTGAGGCTGTTTTTCAGCTACAATGAATTTTTCTACAGCCACCAAAAATCTCGGTACTGTCGCTTCCATGGCTTTATTTTTTTCTGGTGGTTTTTGTTGTTTGGTATTTTTTTAAACAAAAGAAGGTATATATAAAAGTTGTCTCACAATTTGAGGGATTTTCTTTGCCAAATTTTAGGTACTGTCTTGAAAATCAGATTGGTTTTACCTTAAAATTTTAATGAAAAGAAAGAGCTTTGTCTGTGTTCAACTTCTAAGGGATTTATTCATATTAATAAGTATTCCAGGCTAGTGTTAGTGCAGCTGAAGCAATGCAGCTGAGCTTGTAGTTTTTTTCTCTGGCTGTTCTGTATTTTTGTTTCTGTTTATATGCACCCCTCATGTGACACTTGTGAGGACGGGGACAGCGCAGTTACTGAGTAGCTGCAGTGCTGGCTTTCAGGATCCTGAATAATGGCAGAATGATTATTTTAATTCTTCATCCCCTGATGCTTCCAGTTGTGCTATCCCCTCCTAAGTCCCATCTAGAAAATTAACTGTAGTTACTGCAATGACAGCTGATGGATTTCCATGAGCCTTTCCTCTGACACGTTGTCCTTCATCCACAGACCCATTCTGAAGAGAGACCCTTCCAGTGTGAGGAATGCAAAGCCTTGTTCCGAACCCCCTTCTCTCTACAAAGACATCTGCTAATCCATAACAGTAAGTGCAAAGTCAAAGGAAAAACAGCTTTCTCTATCTCATATGTGACTGAGAAAAACAAACATGTGGCACCTTGCTCCAGTATACAACTTGCTGTGTTAAACTGGTACTAAGCCATATACCCAGGGAGTTAAAAAATTCAGAGCTAAATTCAAATCTTGCCTTCAGATGCACTTAAATGCAAATCTAAATATGCTGTAGAAAATCCAGCAATGATTTGAGGTCTGATGGCAAGAAATTTATTTCTGCATTAAGTGTGATAGCGTTACCTCCATTTTAAGAAAGGACAAATGGAAACAGAGGTAAGTTGGTGACTTGCTCAGCTTTTGTAGGTAATGTGGTTGAGAGCTTGATACTGAGATTGTCTCTCCTGTGCCAGCCCAGGCTCATATTTGCTGCCTATGGCATAGAACTGGAGCAGCTCAGAGAAATGCTGTGGCCATTTTCCCTCATCAGTAACTTTTGGCATTCTATCCTTTTTTTTTCAGTAGCCTGTGTTAAGATTTATTTTTGGTGGAACTTGCAGAGCCCTAGACTATCATTCAACCCTTTGAAAATCAAGTTTAGATTTTAGAAAATGCTCATGATCTAAAATCCTTGTAGCTTAGAAGACAGTACTTAGTTTTGGTGAATATTCACGCTGGCATAACTAAGAAAACCACAAGTTTTTCCTTTTTTAATTCTGCATAACAGTGTTTCTGTTAGATGAATTGTTGGATTGGCATGTTCAGTTTGTTCTTCTACAATTAATTTTCAAAGCTTCTGCCATTTTTTAAAGCACTGGATGTCATAATTTTTTCCCCAATGTTAAAAATGATGGGGGAAAATGTTAAAAACCTGTTCAGTAATGTGTATTCTAATGAACAAGCATTTGCAGAATATCCAAAAAATGTAATTCACAGTGTGCAGAATTGTAAGTTTTCCTGAAGGTTTCTCTAAAAACATATACTTTGACCTTTTTTTTTTTGGGGGGGAATGGTAGCTCAGGAAGACCTGTTTTTCTCTTTGTTAGGTGAGAGGACCTTCAAGTGTGATCACTGTGATGCCACTTTCAAAAGAAAGGACACATTAAATGTTCATATTCAAGTTGTACATGATGGACATAAGAAATACAAGTGTGACCTGTGTGACAAAGCTTTTGTGACACCCTCAGTCCTGAAGAGCCATAAGAAAGTGAGTAGAATCAACGGATCATTTCTTGTGTGCCCTTAAGGTTGTCATTCACTGTAGAATCCCCAGCTGCTTCTGCCTTTCTGGCTTTTCAGTTGAAAGCTGGGACTGTCCTTACCCTAAAATGCTGATTGCAGTAGTGGGGTTATTGGTGCCCAGCTGAATCTACAGCTGGTGCTTGTGTATAAATTCAGTGTTGGTGCTCCAGCATCAGATGTGTGGCAGGATGGGCCTGGCTGCACTGCTCTTACCATCCTCCTTCCCACCAAACTATGCCATGGAATTGGGGTAAACTTTAGGAGTTTGGCTCACTAGTTTGGCTTGAGGTAAGATTGATGTTATGGGGAAGAAATGCAAAGAAAAGAATTGAATCAAGGAAAAATCAGCTGAGAAAAGTCAGTTTAGGTGTTGCCACCTAATCCAGATTGTGAGAATTTGTTTAAAAAAGTCATGCATGTATTGCTTGCCTTATAGTATGTGCTTCATACATATGTGTAAAATTGGAATTGCTTTTGCTTTGTGCTCCTGTCAGATTAGAACTGGCTGTGTTTGTGAGCCTTGTAGTTGTACAGTATTGCTTCCAGAAATCCTTTTGGTATTTGTGTGTTTGGAATGAATTAATAGCTCTCTGTCTGGTATATCCCAGTGTTGCTGCTAGAGATACAAATGATTTCCAAATAACTGAATCCTAATCAAGAGGAGTTTAGCATTCATATCTTTAATGTCAGGGAATGAAAACAGTGCAAGTCCATCCAGTATTGAAATGAGATCTCATTTAGTCTTGCTTCTGCTGCAGCATAAAAAATACTGTGTGAGAAAGGTTTTTCTTTATGATGTAATGAAGAATTTTGTGTCATTTCATTGTCTTTTCATCAACATAAGAATTAATTTCCCTATCTGAAGAGGGTCACGTGCTAGCTGGAAACTGAAATAGTCAGCTGCTTACATAATTGAATGTGTTATCTTTCCTATCTCATTTAAATTAACACTTTCAAATTAAGTAATCAGAAATTCTCCACTAAAAGAACAGCCACAGTTATAAGGAAAAGTAATTCAATAGACTGATCAATCTTCAGTTCAGAATTGTGTGTTGAAAGTACAGTGTGAGAAATGATGGTGACCTTGTGCATAATTGTTTTCAGGGCGATCTTGCTGTTGGCCACACAGGTTGGATGGGAGAGTTTGTAATATATTTTTTTTTAATATTTTGAAATAATTCTTCTTATATCAGTGAAGCCCTGTAGCCCTAAAAGCTTGGTTTCAAAAGAAAAAGTCAGTGATTTAGTGCTGGTGATAGTTACAATGTTCTTCTTGTGATCAATTCTTTAACACGTAGAGCTAATTAGAATATTTGCCTGGTGTGATGGTAAAGTACATAATAGAGGTAATGGCAGTCAATGTCAATTCAATTAAATATTCCATATTTCGCTTTTTCATTTAATGCTGAACAGTCATTCTTGTCTTTCCCCTCCTCATGTAGACTCACACAGGAGAAAAAGAGAAGATTTGCCCATATTGTGGACAGAAGTTTGCAAGCAATGGAACACTGAGAGTTCACATTCGAAGCCATACAGGTATGTATTATAATGAACAGAGAAGAATTTCTAAAGCTGTGACAAGGTATCTCTGTGTTCATAATTTATCTGCCTACAAACAGGCAGGTTTACAGGTAGGCTTAACACAGCATCTTTGTCAGACATTTTACCTGCTGAATGTGTAAAAGCTCTTGTCAGGTTTCATTTTGCAGGTTTACACTTTTGTTCAAGTAAGTGGCATCAGGCAGTGGAAAGAGGTTTCTTTGTGATAATTAGTCTCCAAAATAAAATGGTGTAGATTTGCCTTTGGCATGACATTTTCTTCCCTCTGCCTAACCAAGTTTGGCTTGCAGGGACAGTAATTTCTGTGTGCTGCTGATGTTACCCATCAGTTTGCATGGAGCAGAAAGCCCCAGTTTTTCAGGCTCGTAGGGCAGATGGCTCTTGGGAAAATGCTTAGGAGATGTCCAAGTAAAAATGCTTTTCACATGTGTGCTGCTACCAGTTAGATGTCAGCTCTCTCAAGCAGGCTTTCCTAAATTTAGGAGTTGGACTAATGTGAGTTTTTTGAAACCACACACCAGGGACCTCTAACCTTGAGTATAGAGCACTGCAAAATTTGTAACCTCCATTATAGGAGGAATTTTGAACTTGCTTGAAGCAGAAAGGCACTGAAGATTTCTAGTACCTTTGTAAATTAAATGCAGGGGGAGAAACTGCCTTGCCAGCAGATGATACAGGTTGGAATTACATCAATATGTACTGTGGAAACAATTTATGAATGAGTAATGCTGCAGGAGGGAAACTTTCAAGGCCTCTTTTTTTACCTAAGGAAGCTAGAAGCAGTCATTGTACAGTTCAGGAAAAATGCCTTGCTAAATTCATTTTATAATGACCTGTGATAAATAAACTCTGATCCTTTCCTCTTCCAGTCTTGCTGCTAGTACAGTGTCAATTCCATTTTTGGTGGTTTGCATCCTTCACTGTGAGAATTAAGCAAAATAGATGTTCATGGTTGTTTTTGTCACTCTGTTATGGTTCCTGGCCAATTTTTGATTACCGTGATGAAAAATGGGGGAGAGTTGCTGCTAACTTGTGACTTTAGGATTACAAATAATATTTTTATTACATGCCAAAATGCCTAATGTAAGGTTGAGTAAGAAAATGCCGTATTTGGATTCATGTTGCAGTTCTGGGGAGATGGTTTTGTTTGGTGCTGTTCCTGAAGGCTTCAGCCATGTTGTTCTTGGTCATAACACAAGCACACTGATCATGAGAGGACATTGTTGCCCAATGTTCAGTGAGCCTGAGGAAACACAGCTTTCTGGGAAATAGCTTGCATCATTCCCAAAAAACTTAAGGGGAGCTGCTGAAGGAAATCCAGGTCATCTGCAAACAGGGTAAAAAAAAAAAACAAAAGTTGAGCACTCTTAAGCTCCCTACAGTGTGAGAATCCTTGACAACTTTTCAGGGAATTTCTGAGCAGTAGAAAATTTTCAGTTCATCAAATAGTGGAGCCACAGACTTGCTTTTTTCAGAGATGAATGTTTGGTTTCTAAATGTTGCAGTGATTAATACTTCATGTTATTGGTATCTGTTAAATTCTTTGGGTTTGAAAGAATAATTTCAAAACTATACCATCCTTTTTCTCTTTGGTCAGACTTGAAAGTATCACTTTTCATCCTGAGCTAGAAGTGAGACAAGCAGCCACTGTTTTCAGGAGATGATTTGTCTTTCTGAATAAGTCTTGAGCTTTTGGTGCAACTGAGCAGTCCACCATTGCAAAAACCTCTTGTTGTAGTGATTACAGGTGATAAGGTTTGAGGTCTGTGCCCAGACATTTGCATTATCCCATTTTCTTTTTGTGGTCAGCTAGTTTTCGTTTGTTATGTACTTTGTGTGTACTTTGTTCTGTATTTACAAAATAAATTCAGGTAGAGGTTATTTTAAAGAGGGTTGTGCATCATGTTTTGTCCTCCTTATGATTATAAGTTATTCCTTACAAAAGCTGAGGTTCTAGGGTACCTCTCTGGTTCTGCTTTGGAATTGTATTTTTGATACACTTAATAATCCATATGCAAAAAGAGAAGCTCAGTGGGGTTTTGTCTTTTATTTAATATGCCGCATGTGCTCTTAAATGTTGTTCCACACAGACATGCATGCTTCCTGGATAAGCAATTTTCTTCCCTCTTTTCTGTTAGAAAAAGACTCTGTAAATGAGCCCAAACAGTACTTGGCCTTTTGCAGCAACTGAGCTGGTTTGGGGTGAGTGAACATGTCTGCATGTGCATGTACAGAGGGAAGGGGGTGATGTTTGCCTCTGAACCTGGAGTGTTGCTCTGTAATTCATCATCTGGGTTTCAGCCTTGGCACGACACAGACAACGCTCTGCAGGTCAGCTGAAACACTAGAGCACATTCTCCCTCTCCTGTATCCTGTTGGTTTATGACTTCTTAGGGTCACAGGGAGCTGGGGTTAATTCAGCAAAAGAATCCTTTGACTGTGATATAAATTCCTTGGCTTGTTCATAAATTGTAAAAGAAATCCTATGGTCTGCTCCATGGGCTTGAAAGCCAGGGGCTGGGAGGTTAATTGCTTCCCTGAAGTTTTAGGCAACTTTCAGTGTTAGCAGTTTCTGGCTGCAGTTTGTGCAGCTTTTCAGTTGCCTTATGCATATCTGTTTAAAGGTGTTAATTGCTGTGGGGTGTGTGTATGGATTTGTGTGGGCCTGTGTGATCTGGGTATAAACACACATTCTATCTGTCTGCTGTTTATACTGTTGCCTTCCTAATTAGTTGTGTCCTAATCCCTTCCATCCTTGGGATGTAGCACATCAAGCTGTGCAACAGTGAAAGTTGTTCTGAAGTGGTTTGTTTGCAGGTAAATATTTTTACAGTTAGGAGAATTAAGGGATTTAACTGTAATTCTGTCCTTTCTACACTGTCCTTTCCCTACTGTTACTTAAAGACTGATGAGGAACAACTAATGACCATAAATGTCTTCCAGAAAAATACATGCAATAATAGGTTAAAATATAACCTTATTTGGCTTTTACCTTCACCGTTAGTCCAAGTCCTGATAAGAAGCCAGTAAGATAACTGTAACTTTACACCTGTCTTAAATGTTCTCTGAGAAGATGAATTTTTCAATTCTGTATCACTTGAAAGCCATGACTTGCTTTGTTATTCTTACATGTTACATCCTCTGCTAGGTGCAAAAAGCAGCTTTGCTTTTTAAGCATGAGTTCAGAAGGTTCTTTGCAAATTTACTTCCATGTGCATGAGTAAAAGATAATACCAAGAGATTACATTAAAACAGCAAAAGCATTTGGACCACAGACTTCTATATCCTTTGTGCCAACATGAGATTTTTCAATTTATATAAGAGATTGCTTTATAAGCTTTCAAAAATATATAACTTTAGGTGCTGATTGCCTTTTTGAAATGCTTCCTGCACTGAGAACCTGTTGCTATGCACCTAATTTTGGCATTATAGTCCCATTACTACAACTTAACTAAGCTTTTGAGCATATTACAATCCTACTTAAGTCCCAACTACATAAATCTCTAAGTTCAAATTTTGCACTTCTGAGACAAAATTCCTGGGCAAGCAAAATATTAGTGATGGAGTTATAATAATAAAGATCTTTGGTTTTTAACAGTAGTTCAGTCATCTCTGAATACAAAAGACTTCAAAGTAGTTGAAGGAAGTAATGAGTTCAAGTACAGGATAACTTTAATTTATTATGGTGTAAAATATATCACCAAAGGTTTAATAACTACACAAGCAACTGTTTGTTCATGTACTTAAAGATGCACAGCCAGGATCCTCATTCCAGCAGATCTTTTGCTAAATTACCTTACAAGTCATTTAGATTTTCTTACATAGGAAAAAAGATAAAAGGCGAGTTTGAAGGAACTTCCTCTCATATGCCAATGAAGTATGTGAAAGAATGTATCTGTATCTAGTCAGTGAACAGCTTGCAAATGTCTAGAGATAGGTTCTTTCTATTAATAACTTATAAATGATCCCTCTTTTATCTACCCAGTTTAAAAAGGAGCTTGCAGAAGGCCTCAAAGGTAAGGATTCTGCATTTCCAAACCTTTCAGTTTATACATCATTGTCTTGTTCGTCTCCAGACAACAGCTAAATCTTTAAAAATACCTGTAAAGTTTCATGCAGCTGTCAGCTTCTTGTTGTCTGTACCCTTGAATGAGAAAATGTTCTTTTGAGAGGTAGATTATTTGAATGAGACCTCTTTAGATCAAGTGAGTTACTGATTGATTAATGCATGTTCTTTAAAAGACTTAGTTGACCATTGGGTTCACTGAAGTCATAGATATTACATTTTCCATTCATAGAGAAATCAGATTGTTTAGTTCCACTGATAGCTGCAAAGAACGGAACTGGTTTGTTCTTTAAAGTTGTGTCTGTTTTTTATTTATTACTTAAAATTACTTAAAATCTTGATATCCCTGTAGAACTGCTGAGAGCCTGAGAGTAAGTAATAATGGTTCATGCTTTACTGCATAGATTCAGATAGTCTTCTTATTTTGTAGGGTTTTTTGCTAGTCTTTGTGATTCATTTAGTGGCAAATAGCCAATATCTCAGTTATATCATCGTAATTTTGATGGACCATGTAGGGCAAACATCTTCTTGGTCCTAACTAGAAATAATCTGAATTATTTGAATAAACCCTAAACTTTGTAGAAAACAAACCACCTCAGCTATGAAAATATCACTTCCATACCTCAAAAATTAAAGCATGGTTAAATACGTAGAAAAAGATAAGTAATAGAAAAAAAATGTTTCAACCCTTCTGGTTTTCCTTAGTTTGAAAGAATAGGATTTGACGTTTTTTCTTATTAAATATGTAACTATTTTTAGTGGATGGGAAATGCACAGAGTTGATTTACTTGAAACCAATTCTAGTTCTCCCTGGTGCCTGGAAAATGAGTGTTGGAGCTTGGTTAGAAGTCATTCACAAATACACAGACTTAGAGGTATTCATCATCAGGAAACAAACCACCTGAAAAAACAGAGGCATTTCATCTCTTGTCTTCAGTCTGCCAGATTTGAATGTTGGCTAAAATGAAGTAAGAAATGTTTCTAATTGCTCCATACCTGAGGAGTGTTTCTCAGAGCAGCCAGAGCTATCCCTTTCTTTATCCGGCCCACGATGAGTATAAAATTACCTGTGCTTTTGGTGTTTCTGGGTCTTGTCTCAGCTGATGTCCTCAAGTATTTTATCTTTCAGATCATGAAGTTACTTAGCTCTTGGCATGAGAGAGCAGTTCCTGTGTGGGGACTTCTGTGCCTTCTCAAGTGCTAAATTTTGAGTGTTTAGTGGCTGGAAAGGAGGCAGGCCAGGATTTTGCACAGGCCAGATCACTTTTTATTGTCTAGTCTGGATTAAGACTAGTCCAGATGTCATAAGGAAATCAGCTCTCTGCTGCAGTTGGCCAAGCTTCTTGATTACTCTTCCGTTCTTTTCCCTCCCTGGAATCCCTGGTCAAAATGACAGAAATGCCTGAGAGATGCAGGGCATTAAATGCTTTTGAAGATGCTTCTCAGGATGTAGAAACCTCAAACAAGAGAAATTCATTTTTTTAAAGAGATGTTGGTTTTCTCACATGCCTGCAACACCAAAGTGGTCAAATGCACTGAACATTTTCTTGACTTGTGAATCTTTACTTGGTGATTGGTTTCCTGGCATTTTCTAATTGAAGTTCTGTTGGAATCACTGGGTTTGAGTTCCTGCTTAATTTAATTTTGATTCTTAATGAAGTCCCTTTCCATGTGGGAGAAATTCAGATCTGTGTATTTAAGTTTTATTTGTCTTTGTGTGTACATATTTGCATAGTGCATTAACTGAATAATGCTCAGTTAAGGACACAAAGTTTTGAATTAAATGAGAACACTGTTTCAGGGCAAGAGCAGCTGAGGATAAATGTGTGAAGCTGTCAGGTGCCCTCTCTGAGCAGTGTTCTAAAGCAGATGTCACAGATTATAATTTTGTTACATCCGTTAACCTTTTGCCCATCCTTACTTGCTGTTGAATGCTGTCATCACCCCAGATTATCTCTGACTGAAAAAACCCCCTTGAAATTCTCCTTCTGGGCTGCCCTGTGGATCATCTGGTAAGGAGTGTTAAATGTGTGATCCAGATGGCCTCCAAATTCCTCCCCAGGTGAACTGTGCTCATTGCAGTGCAGCTGGGCAATGGTGGGGGCTCCCTTCTAACCCTCTCCCCTACCCCAGGCTTGAGTTAGGACTTGAAAAAGGATTAGAGTTTGCTGTAACTGTTCTGAAAGCTGATCTTTTGAAATAATGCACATACGTATATTTATACAGAAAAACAAAAGAATTTTTATTTAAGAAACAATCTTCTAATTCCAATAATTAATAGTTCACTGTCTGTAAGGGAACTATAGAGCATGGGAAATGGTCTGTGGAACAATCTGAGGGACCACATTGCTGTAATTATGTTTGTTCATTTTTATAAAAAACTGAAGAGAGGAATTTCTTGAGGCCACATATGCTGCACATGATCTGATGTTCAGTGCAGTTTGTTGTAGGTCTTTTTGTGATGTTTGTTTTGACCAAAGCCATTGATGCTGAGTACCCCAACTGAGCAGAGACATTAAAAAGTATGTTAAACCCCCTCATCTTGGTAATTTCACTGCATAATTCAACTTCTTCATTCCTTAACTCAGCATTTGAGTTCCAGTAAAGACAGCAAGCCAGGGAATCCTGCTTGAAGGCTAACTTGAGTATTTGGGTGTCTAAGCAAGCTGCAGGGGAACAGGGAGTAAACAGGAGTTCAAATTTCACAGATGAAATAGAAGTAATGCCTGGGGATGGTTTGAAAGAGCAGTGAGACTCTTTGTTTGGTTTGCTGGGCTCTTCAGACACTTCTGGTACAGTCTCCTCAGATTAGGACTATTTCTCAGTTGGATGTTTCCTTTTTCATTTTTCTCATTGGATGGGAATGCATTTCTCACCTCTAAAGTACATATTTGCCCAATCTAATTTGAGGTAATTGTTGTGAAGTTATGGCTAACGTTGGTAGTTCTATCAGGTTTCCACTTAACTTGAGAAACAGCTTTTTCATGGTGGCTTAGCTGGCTACAGGGAAGGCAAAATAGAGTGTGAAAATAGCAATGCATGTGACCAGTTTGATTAACTGTCTCAAAGTCCTTCTTAAATGTCTAGCTGTAGCCACTGAAATCTTGAAATCTTCAAAAACTAATGTGTATATGGATTTGCTTCTTAATTGTTTTGTACCTGAGTTTGGGAGATCTGTGTGCTAAACTCAGTGTAAATCCTGCCTTAGAGCACCTCTGATTGCAGATGTCTCGTGTGGGAAACTGTCCTGACTCAAACTGGAATGGGAGAATTTGGTATTTAACTTCTTAAGCTACATTAAGGTCCACTAGGTATTGTGATCTCAAGCTAGAGATGAAGGGGGAAAAAAAAGATGTCAATTCTGTCATGACATGGTTTCAGATCAAAATCCCATATGTTTTTCAATCATGGAATTGTTTTTCATAATCCTTGTATTAAGGTTAAATTTATTTTTATTATGTTAAAAGCTCTGATTTTTTGTTCATACAAAATCTGGAGGTAGAATGTCTAGACTTTGAATTATGCTAAATCCACTGCAATTTATCCCAGGATTATTTACTTGGGGTTATTTGTACAGAAGTGCCATTAATGTGTTGAGCAGTTTGTTCTGGAACAGCAGGGACGTGACAGTCAGCTGTAACTCAGGGGTGAACTTAACATTTGTTACATTTGACTTGCTTGACTGTTCTGTTATTTTAATCAAAGCAATAGTTTTGTTTAGAAAACAGATTTTAAAAACACCCCAACATACAAATATTTCTATGTTTTATATATATGGCTTTATATAAAAATGCAGAGTGCAAGTGGCATAGTTTGTTAATTGGCATTGCCTTTACCTAAAGTGCACCCCCTCTGAGTCTGGTGTTACCACAAATTGACACCATCTCATCAATGTTCTTCTAGTAGCAAATCCAAGAAGAAATTGTAGTTTATCTAGGGGCAATCACTTCCTTTCAGTTTGATTCTTAGTAACTCCTTATGAAGACAAGAGAAACAGAGGTCCATGGTTCATGGCTTGCAAGGTATTTTATTTGCTTTTCTTACCAACTTCTGCTCTTAATCTCCTTGTTAGGGATCCATTCATTTTCTGATCAGAGGGGTTTTGCATCTTGAAATCTCCACAATTTCTTATGCACAACCTGAAATTTATTACTGCAATGTTTATAATGGGGTTTTGGTAGTCCTTGTCTGGCTGTAGAGGGATGTGAAAGCCCTGATGGATAATGTCCCTTTCCTAGGAGCTTTTATCACATGGCCCTTGCTCTCCAGTTTGTCTCAGTGACAATTCTAAACTTTGTGCAAGCTCAAACCCCTCTCCTATGTGAACATGGCAGTAGTTTTCTATTAAATGTTGCACTTCAGCAAGCCTTCATGTGTGGGGGGAATATTTTTAGCATTCATTCTTTCAAATCTGTCTTCTCCTTTGTTGCCATCTTATTCCATTTGCTTATCACAGGATAAGAAAAAGTGAAATAGTTCCTGTTTTTCTTACAGGACTTAGAGTGGGACAGAGTGTGTAAGACTTCTCTTGGGGAGCACCTGCTTCCCAATAGTCTCCTTGAGGAATATGGAATCATTCTGATGAGAAAGTGACTGGTAGCATGAATAATGTTTGCCTAGGCTGGCTCAGAAGCAATGAAGTTATTTTTTACCAGAGATAGAGGAAGTAATATGTAGAGTTGTAATAATCTTGCCAGATCTGCTGTCCACAAGATCAGATATTAATCTAAGTTAGTTACCTGAGCTCCTTTGACAGTAAATAACAACAACAACAAAAAAAAAAGCATTGCCAGAGGGCAGTTTATTCACTTCTGAGAGACGAATTCCAGAAAGCAATTAGTAAGAAATTTATACTAAGAAATTTGGTTGTTGCTAGCGCAGATGTATTTTAAGCATTGTTAATTTTTGTAAAATCTTAAAACCTTTTGAGGTAGAAGATAAGTTACAAGTTTGAAAGATGTGTATGCATGAAGTAGACTCTTCTGTAAACACCAGGACACTTGAATAACTTCTAAGCATCCAGAGAGCATAGGTGAAAGAAAATAACAGAAAAGAAGAGCAACAGTAAAATGACTTAGGAACATCTTTTAGTAATTTTACTGGCAATTATTGACATGTGAGCGCATGAGAAATTTATACTATTTAGAAAAACAAGAATGAATAGTTCCTAGTTTGAATGTCAAGTCAGAGCTGGCAATCTGTGTTAGGTAGTAAAGTTGATTTTTGGAGCAGGTGAAGATTTTTGACAGTGGGCAGTTTGTACCAGCAGCTCCAAGCCTGACTTGCTCAGGTGTGCCACTTTGATGTGGAATCATGGTTGCCCTCTACTGGCATCTGCTGGAAGCTCCTAAGGCTTTGCTCATCGAGCACCGCGGTGTCCGTGGTTGGTTTCAGGACACTCTTAATCTGTTTCAGACAAACTCAAGCCCATCCTTTGAAGGCTTTCTCTTTAAAGAGACATGAGGGTGGGGGAGAGAGGGATGAGGGTACAACTCCTACCTGTCATCGCTTATCTGCTTACAAACTGCTGAAAGCTTTAAATCCTCCATTCAAAACCCTCAGACATAAAAATGTCAGCTGAATTAATTCAATATTTGAGTACTGACAACTGTTGGAGTGTTTGAATTTCAGAGGCATGAATTAAAGGCATTGAGGGTCAGGAGAGAGAGGATCATATATCAAACTGCTCAGAGAAAACACAGCTCTAACACAGAGATTGTTGTCGTCGTCCTAAAAGTACCCCAAAACCCCAATTCACACAGTTGTGCTTTCTGAGAGATGACAGAACACAAGACAGAAACTTATTTGTGTTCACAAGTGCCTTGCTGGCCAATGTGGTGCTTCTGTCATTCACAGTTACCTATACAGAAGCAAAAGAAAGAAAGAAGAAAATAATCTGTCTACAAAATAGGGGAGGATGGCCATCCTCTTCCCTAAATAATCATCTCACCTCAGGTGCCCTTGAATCTCCACACAATGTGTGGATATGCAGATTTCATGTCCAGCAGTGGCTCTTCGTTGATATCTTTGGGATATCAGTGAAATAGTCTGGTTTGGGCTTTTTCAAACTGTGAAATGTAGTTAATCTTACTTACCTATTTTAGAAGAATGAGTATGAGTGTTAATAAGTGCTTGGCATTTGGTCTGTGTTCAATCTATATGTGCAGAAATATCTTTGTGAGCAGAAAGCTGTGCATTGACTTTATAAAACAGGCTTTGCTTGACTTGTGACAAACCTGTATTTGAAAAGACACCTTCAGCATTATGGTTGTGTAGAACAAAATCCATTTTGTTAACAGACTTTTCTATCATCTTTATTTTTCCTACTGTGTTTTATAATGGAAACAGCTTGATCTTTGCTTTTAAAGTGTTCTGTACAGGAATAGGAGGCAGTACACTCATATTCCAGTGCATTGCCTGAAGAGTTGAGAAATGAAAGTACATTTCTTCTAAAGGATGGTGCTCAGAAACTCTTTACTGCTTGTCTCTAAACAGCTCAGTGTCCACATTACACTAATGTGAGTTTGGGAAAATTGATGCCAAATGATACCAGTGTAATGGAGCATTGAACAAATACCATTCAGATATGGGATGCTGCAAGGGAGATGCTAAGATTGTTCTGCTTCTACTTCAGTCATAAATTGGGACAAAAATACTGCAGAAAATTTCGATTAACCAGCTTCTAACACAGATCCAGCATTATAAAAGAGTGGGTTTTATATTCCATCGGGATTCTGACACCCAGAGGCCTCTAATAATGACCAGATGTGAAACAGAAAAAATATTTGGGAGCAGTTAATGCTTAAAAAATGAACTCATGTAAATCACAGTAGAATGTGGTTTGAGGGAAGGGCATTAGGTGTTTTCTTTTTGTTTTTATTTCCCCCAAGTCTGTGTGTGTATTCATGTATTGTAGTGCACAATCAGTAAAGAGGAATATTTTGATCCAGCGCTGCATCCCACTCAGGCAGGATTATTTGTAATTTTTTTAAAGTTTCAGTCTGTTCTTCGAGGAGAAAAGCAGTTCAGTTTGACAAAGAGCTGTGCTGCAAGGCCTTCATCTTCTGAGGGCCCATTTCTGGGTTCTGATGCTTCTCTTGTTCTCAGGTGAGCGTCCCTACCAGTGCCCTTACTGTGACAAAGCTTTCAGCAAGAACGACGGCTTGAAGATGCACATTCGCACCCACACCAGGGTAAGTCCCACACAAGGATGAGTCTTTATGGTTGCCTGAGGATTGTCTATGACTTGTGTGGTGAAAAGTAAGTAATTGCTGTTTGTGTAGAGATTAGGCTCTGCCAGCCATGGTATTTTATACCTATCAAAATAAGAGGCAAAGATTCAAGTCATTAACTTACAAGTTCTAATTAGAACTCCCTTATCTTCTATTTTTTGTGTTTGATTTCTTTTATGTTGAAATAATAGCTGTACTAACCTCTTCATTTAACCCATAGTTATTTATAGATATAAATTAGTGTTGTTTACTGAGTAAACAGATCTGTACAGGCTTCACTGTGACTGAAACTTCAGTATCCAATGCTTTGATTCTTCCTGTGCCTCTAAAGTCCAGTCACTGTGAACTTTTCTAGAGGCTGTACTTTATTAACTGATGACAATTTTTATATAACTTTTATTTAACTGGGAGCTGTTACAGCTCACAGTGATCACTGCAACCTTGAGGCCAAACCAAGAAAATTCTGCATCTACAGGGAAATAGGAAAGGTGACGTTTAACTTAGTAGTGTCCATATGCAAGTGGGCACACAGAATTACTTTCTAAATAAATAAAATTTAAAACTGTTTAGATTTCTATTGTTCTATGTGGGTCTTCAGCATATTCACTACGAGGTCCTCAATGAAGTTGTAGCTTTTGTACCCCAAACTATACAAGTAATCACTGGTTTGTGCAATATTTCTTGGTAGTTCATTGGGAAAAGGCAAGTCCCATGCTGTTAGTTATTTCTCCTTTTTTCCAGCTGTTAAATCACTTTAAGAAGTGCTATAAATTCTTTTCTGTTGTTACTGTCCCCTCTTAACTGTGTTTGCATCAGGGGAAATTCCATGACCCATCTAAGTTCTGCATGACTGTGAGGGGTAAACAAGCTATAAAACAGTGCTAAATTCAGGGGTTTTTTCCTGATTTTTTATACAGTTTGAGTAAAAACAACAAACACTCCCCAGCCTCTGTAGAAGAAAAATAGAAGAAAAAATAATATTAGGCTTTTAGAGTGTACAGTGATTTACACCAAGTGGTGTTTTCTTCTAAGCATTTTTTAGCTGATAGGAAAGGGAGGAGTCAGGAAAATAAATTTTAAGGAGTGGATATTTCTTTTTAATATATGTAGACACTAATTAGATAGGCTTTGTGTTGCACTAAGAACATAATAAAATTTGTTTTAAAATGAACATAATAAAATCTGTTTTAAAATGTCTCAGGAAATGCTCTGTTCTGCCATGGAGATTAAATACCATCCTTAGAGGTACAAAGAACTCAGTTCACACCAAATGTGACCTAGGTGTTACCATAGATTTGAGATGTGTTGGTCATCTACATTTGAAAGGTCACATTTCAGGTTTTTTTATTTTGGTGTGTGAAGGTGCTAAGCAGGCCGCTGCTCATCCCCACAGTTATGCTGTAGGATTAAAATATTCAGGCCAAATATATTTTTTGGACTTGATTAGGTTTTGGTTCTTTTTGTGGTGATGCTTCTCCTATCCCAAATCTTGACAGTGAGGCTCATCCATATTTGGATGTTCATTTATCTCCATGTAAATATTTTTTTTTACTTTGAAGTAACAAGAATCAGTACTGATAACATTTACATTAATAGTAATTTCTAAACTGAAGCCTGTTGCTATAATTTGCATGTGGCAACTTGCCCTCTTCCTCACAGTTCACCTTATTTAATATTTAAGTAGATCTGGACTGCTAAAAAATCAAAGGTCTTAGGAGGAGGAGGAAAAAAATGGGCTAGAATTATTAATAAAAACAAGAGAAGAGAAAACAAAGTTGGTTACCAACTTCCATGGATTTTCAAGCCAGAAGGAGGAATTATGCCTGAGTCTGTTCTGCAGAACATTATCCATGAAGTACTATAGGATAATAAGCTATTGTTATTTTATTGTTCAGGTGAGTAAATATTAGTGCAGGTACAAGGGAATAAATATGTATTTTAGCTGATGTGAAAGAACAGAGTGGTGAGGGGAACTGGAAAGGGGGAGGAGGAAGTTGGGGGAGCAACAATACTGAGAGGTAAACGGGGAAGAATAGAACTCTTGTGTGCTTGGCAAGAATGGGAAGATTATTTAATCTTAGTAGTAGGTTGATGCTTGTCGGTAATGCGGGGTGCAGGAACCAAACCACCCCTCTTAAGCAGAGAAAACAGCTGGTGAGCAGTTCTGGTGTGTCTTTGTTGAACTGAGGGCTCATGATCCGAATCCTGACTCTGAAGGAGATGTGTTCAAAGGGTACCATGCAAGGACTTCTCCAGGGAAGAAAAACCTGTGCAGAAAGAGTTTTAGACCCCTGAGCACAGTGCTAATGCACTAGGACTTTTTCTGTGTTCCCAGGCTATTTAAACAAAGATGAACTAAAGATTAGGAAATTAAAAAATGCACTGTGTTTGCCAAAGGTTTGGGTCCTTCTGTCAGTTCTAAGAACAAGTAAAACCAGCAAGTCACACTTGAAATTCCTCTTTTCAGTCATCCCATGTTTTGACTTTTCAAAATGGTGTAAGGTTGTTGGTTCTTCCTCTTTTTACCCTTTCCTACACATATATTTTATTTGAGATTTATTCTTGCATGCAAAATCATTATTGAAAGAATAAATAGTGTGATGTAAAAATCCTGAAGCTATTCCTGTATCAGCTGAGCCTAGCAATGTGGAAATAAACACAATCAAAGCACCCCTCTGCAATGATAAATTATTTTTATTCATAAATATCCTGAAAAAAAGGGATCTGAAGTAGCTTAAAAGTAATACTGTGACATTCACCAAAGACAGTAGAGATTAAATCTCAGTGTATTTTACCAGTGGGCTTAAATGCCAGACCTGATGCTGGGGATCAGGGAAGGCTGCTGGAAAAATCATTGCAGAAAGTTGATTAAGGTCTGGCAGCTGCTGAAGTGAGCACAGCCTGGGTGGTCACAGGTGTCAGCTCCAGCTCTGGAGTAAACAGAGAAGGTAAGGCCAAACCCCTGCTAGCCAGGGCAGGGAGAAAACACCACCCACCTGACATTAAAATGTCACCTGAGCACTGATTTGTTTCCATGAAAGTAAATGTGTTTGCTTTATGGTTTGATGGTTTGGGGTTTTTTTTCCTTAAGGAGAAATATAACAGCTTAGGAAGACATAAATGAAATTATTGAAGTTGTTGATGAAATGAGTTTACAGACCATATCAGCTTTGAGGGCGTTACATGCACTTTTCCAACCCTCACACTGCAGGAAACTTCAGCTCTTTCCTAAGGCTTTATTCAGTGCCTGACTTAACCTTGCAGTGTTTGAGCTTAAACATGTGGAAAAATTATTATATGTTGCAGCAATAGAATTGGTAATGCTTGGAAATATGGCCATTGATAGGTGCCCAGAGTTGTTGTCATGTTAAATTGATGTTTTCATTACTTCTGTGAATGGTGATTTTATTACAGTTGGATTCAGTGATGGAAAACAGAGAGTTGAAGCTATTTGAGGCTTCTCATCACTGGATTTGAATATTTCATATTTACATATAACAGATATATTTAATTTTTATAACTTGTTTAAAAATTTGAGTTCCAGTGAGTGGAAGCTGCCAGCCTGTGCTTAAATGAGGTACATTTCTGAGGTAATTTAAAAACTAGAGACATTTCAGTGTAGCATTTTGGTTTCCTGCATAAGTGCCTACTATTTTAAAACACATTAATATTTAAATACATTTAAACCACAATATGTGTGGAAATGAACCAACCTTGAAAAAATTTCGAGTTTTATTTATGGATTTCATGGGAATAGGGATAAATCATGGTGAGTATGGAAGTGAGGCAGTTTCCTGCAGAGGACAGTTCCAGACAGTGTTTTTGTTCCCCTAACAAGAAGAGGTCCTGAGTTAAACAGGCTTTCCAAGGCACTCATTTTCAATTTTCCACTGCCCCCTCTTTTTTAACCCTGAAGAGTGTTAAAATAGTAGTAAATGAGAAATAATGCAAGGACAATCTTGATATAATTTCACTTCTCCTGTGTTTCTCAGGAAATATCTGAGCCTGATGTTTGAGAAATTGTTGTGTGTTTTAGAAACACCATAGAATGCTGTTAATGTGAAAATGTGCTTCTTCTATATTGATATAGAATTATTTTCCAGGAGCAGGTCAACATCTATTGAATTTTCATCAATGCTGATTAAATAAACCGTCCTTCACTAAATTTTAGGGGCGGAAATTACCTCAGCAGTTCAAAAAACCACAAAGAAATAAGAACTTTTCAGTTTCTGGGTAGCAAATAGTCAGGGCTACCATGGAAAATGGGAAGTTAATGATATGGTAAAGCCCAATGAACTGCATATACTGCATCTTTTTAAGAAATGCACTGTGGTTTTTTCTGACAGGTGTTTCAGAGAAGATGCATGCTTTTGTTTGAATTATAAATTTTATTGCAAAGAATATTATTTTTTTAATACTCCTAAAACTGAATTAATTGAGACCTGTTCTAACAAAAACATTAGTAATTTTGAATAAAAGTCACATTTTTGTTTAAATCTGCCAGAATTATTTCACAGTTGTTTTAACAGGAAAATTTCTTGGCCTGCTCTAATTGTTGGAAATATTTTTTTAAAAGGATTTTACTTTTCAACAGCAGAAACCTGTTCTTGTAAAGTGATTTTTAATTGAGGTTTAATATTTTAAGTTTCAAATCCCTACTACTTCTGTAGAGTTGTAAATTCTCATATCCTTTGTGTTCCAGTGTCAATGTTATGTTAGTAATTTAAGTAGGCCTCTGTCTCTGGGTCAGCCACTTGCTGTAACTTGCAGAAACTCTGCAGTTAGTAAGAGAGCATCTTGTTCTTGAATTTTTTTACACTTAGATACAAAACTGGAGTCCGTAACTTGGGCTATCTGTGATTTTCAGTGTAAGCACATTTCATGCATTTTCAGGTTGGCAAAGCCGTAGGATTTCCAGATGTCTCTTTGATAGTAACGAGCTCCTGGTAGTTGCAGACATGACTGGTGTATTTTAATGTTATCTGCCTGGTCATGTTTGCTCATTCTAGGCCACATTTTTGCATTTGCCTGATTTTTTTCAAAACAGCCTTTTTCATTAACCCTCTATTCAGGTGATAATGCAAGCACATAAATCGTATTTAGTAAGAGTAATACTGATATTTTCAAAATTTTCACATAAAACACCTTTTGAAAGCAGATAGTGTTATTGTATCAGTATCTCATGAATAGACATTTTAAGATTTTTCTGTGAGCAAAGGAAGGCTTTGTTTTACAATAATGGAAAGAAAAGGATTATTTTAAATTTTTTTTGTGTAGTATCACCATTATTCATGTCTGTCAATGTTCATGTTCATGTCACAAGTGTAAATATTTACATGTAATACAAGACCTGATAAGCTTCTCCTTTTTTTCTCTGAAGTTCTCTCAAGCTTCAGTTTTCAGTATGTTGAAAATACAGATCCATCAAGTTGGTAGTTGTGCTCTTAACTCTTACTTTAATCTTGAGATATGTTTATTTGGTAATAATAGTGTTTAAATAATGTTTGTCTTGCTGTAACTGTTAAGCTGATGCAATAGTTCTAAATTCATATTTAGAAAAGCAGGTTGGAGAGACTCCTACCAAAGTCATCCATGTTTCACCTGTGTAACCAATATTACCAGGTTTACAGAAATAACCAATGCACAAGTGTTGGCATAGTGTACATAATGCATTTCTATTTCTTAAGGGACATGCAGGCAACTGCAGCAGCAGCTAGCAGTTCAAATATTCTGCATTTGAGTATTTCCATCTGCTGTGCTTGCAGGACACTGCACACTTTGTGTCAAGCTGTTGAAGGTGCATCAAATGTCCTTGAGATTTGTCACGTTCTGAGTGAGGTCCTTCTAATGCAAAGCACAACCTGCTTAGAATTCAAGGTGTGATTTGTGATTCAGCCATCCACAGACACAGGAGTGTGTACTGCAGGCACTGGTTTATTTGACGTGGTTTTAAAAATGTTCAATTTCTCTCTGTTTTAATGGTGAAACTCCCCAGAGATGGGAGCTTTAGGTTAGCATGTGTCAGTCTTACAGCAAAGTGACTTCCAGAGTACCACAGGGCTCTGCTTGGCCTTTCCTTGTTGAGAGGCAGGAAGGTTGTAAATCCTGACCTGCATATTTCTGTTCATACCTGGCATGCTTAGAACTGTGCTGTTAAATCACTGCAGTATCAGCCACGTCCTGCCTCTGTCTCTCTCCCTGCTCCCTTCCCCATTTAGCTTGTCAATAAAAGAAAACAAATGCAATCCTTCAGCTTGGCTGCCACCATAGCCATGGCCTGGCAGATGCTTCTTCAGCAGAGGGTGGATTTATAGTACCAGCACTTACTAACTCCTCTGAAGTCAGATTTGCATCCTCTTCCCAATGAGCTCCTGTTTTGTTGACAGTTAGCAGGTCTTTCCCTCTTCTTAGTGTTTTAATTCTGTCCAGCTTTTTTCTCATCTCAGTGTTGGCCCCTTTTGTCCTTTCACGGTGGCATTAACTTTTTCAGACCTGTTGCCATGGTTTATTTTTTCTTTTCCTCTGCTCACGTTTAAAGCAGTGATGGTTATGCCAAGCAAACATCATATTTTCGATGTTACAAGTGCTGCTTTCTCCAAGCATTGTGCAATGGAAATTTGACACGAGGGGGAGAAGGAGCAGAGAGAAAAGGAAAAGCACAGCATGGTTTGTTTTGAAGAAGTTGATCTGTAAGGATGATGGCTTCTTCAAAACCAACAACAAAAAAGTCTTTTTTTCTGGAGATAAACTGAGGGCCAAGTTTTGCTCTGGACAGCACTACTGCTTTTCCTGAAACACACAGATGTGAATGGAGGGCAGCTTCACTCAGGGGAGAGGAGGCTGGTGTGAATCAGAATTGTGTCTGCTGAAGTCACTGGAATATACAGATGGAAGGGATCTAAAATTAGATCAAAGACAGCTTTGGATGTGTTTCATGCACTACAGATGTGAATTTCAATACAAATGCCAAGGGAATATTAGGTACACCCTTTTTTGCCACAGAGAATTATACAAATATAAAATATATAGCAGCCAAACATAACCTGGGGGAAGATAATACAGCCCAGGTTTGTGACTCCAGCTTCTCAGAGTTTAAAATGGCTCTTTGTCCAAAATGGAATCCTGAAATCTATTCAGCACTGGAATGATTGTACTGGTCATTATCAAGTCAATTCTTCAGATAGCTGAAGACCAAGATAATGAGAAGGGAGCAAGTCCACCTGGTGCAGTTTGCAGAAGTGAATGTTTTTGTAGGTGTTTAAGATGTGCACGTCGTACACTTCACTTTGCACTTTCTGGGGAACAACCTCCACACAGAAAGGCTGCTTTTGGAGAGCTCACTGCAATATGGTTTGTGTTAACCACAATGCAAAACCAATTAAGGGGTTGTTGCAGAAACCTGCTTTTTACATGGCTTATTTGTACATTTCCCTTAAAAATGCAGACCCTGCTCCATGAAGTCTTTAGTCAGGTCAGCAAAGCTCCATGTGATGTGAACTTTTTGATCTAGTTGATAATTTTTGTTCTGTTTTCACAGATCAATTCAGATCTTTTTTAGGTAATCTGTTATGTTTTCCTGGCTACTGAAGAATTATGGAAATAACACTGCCTTTTCTAGGAAACTTGATGGGAGGAGACTGCAAAATGAAAGAACCCCATCTTTGCCCCACTGAAATCTCTGAACCTGCCCTAAAGAGAGAGACTGGGACATAGCCAGCACTAATTGTTAGAGCACTGTGTTAGGTGTGTGGTGAAAGCTGGTGTATCCTGGCAGGATTCAGCAATTTATGGAGAGCTGATGCTTCCCAGAGACTGAGAGCAGGAATTCAATAACCTGACAGCTTTTTCTCTTTGGTGCTTTAATGCCTGAGTTGTTCCATCTCACTTATCCTTGGATCCCACATCATCTCCCAAAGAACTTGATTACTGCCTATTATTTGGTAATTCATATATCTAGCTATGTTGTCTTTTTCCTATTGATTTATAGTCATTGCTTTCAATTAAATTTAGTAAAAAGTGTTTATTTTTCCTGAAATACTTTTCTTCAGAACTTAAGCAGTCCAGAATTAGAGACCACAGAAAAAAGTAGAATGAGAGTGAAGGAAGTCTGGTTGGTGCAAAAATAAAATAAGCGTGCCTCTAGAACATGAAAATTTTTATGAGGCCATGTGCAGTGCCATAATTCTAATTCTTGCATTTAATTGATTTATTGTTCATTTCTATACAATTCTTTTGTAAGTTTGGTGAATCAAGGAGGAATTACACCTATATAAATTTCTATATCAAGGAAGAACTTCAAAGAAAAAATCTTTACATAAGTGGGTTTCCTTCTGTATCTCTAATTATTTATTTGAGGTCAGTGAGATTGCAGCTTTCCTAACATCATGTTTTACAGTAGCCACTAACCAATATTCTAATAAAAATACAGATGGTTTGGTTGCCATCTGCACTTCTTTTGAGATTCTGCAACGAGTATGTTATTAACCTTCTGTCACCACTTTTCAAAGTAAGTTTTTCTGCTACCACAAGCTTTCCTTCTACCTCCTCTTCCTCACCTCACCTCTTCCCCTGCTTGGAAACCTCCAAAAATCTTGAAGTTTTTGTGGATAATCTTACTTGTCTGTATGCTTTAAGCATTTGTGGAGGATAAAGGAAAGAACATTGGAATTTTATGTTTCTGTACCTTTCACGTGACAAAAAGCAGACTCCCCAAATGGCTGGGTTTGAAAGACTGGAACAGATAATTAATTCATAAGTGGGTGCTGAAGTGGAAACTGTCAGGCCACAGCTTTCCCAGCTTTCACTTAATCATTTGAAAGTCGTTTTCTGTTGTTTTCACTGACTGTAATACCTTGGAGAGAATATAAAACTTGCACCATCCAGCATAGAATTGCACTCCTTTAATGACCTGGGCTCTGTGTTGACTCACTTTCACTCGCTGTTGTCGTTCCTCGCAGGAAAAGCCGTACCAGTGCTCAGAGTGTAACAAGGCTTTCAGTCAGAAGCGAGGCCTGGACGAGCACATGAGGACCCACACCGGGGAGAAGCCCTTCCAGTGTGATGTGAGTTCCTCTCCTCCTTTCCCTTTGTCTCCTCAGCCCCAGTGCAGCAGCAGGATTTAATTGCAGGGATATTGTGGCCTTGCACCTACTGCTTGTGGCAAAGTTACACTTCAATGGGCTTGGGTTGCCCGAGGAATGAAAGGCTGTTCAGGGAATTTCATGTACCCTCTTTGCTTGCCAAGAGCCACACACACCCGTTCATTTTATAGTTTTGGATCCCAGAAGAGTTATTTTCACCATTAGTAATGCAATTTGGATTGTTACCATTTACAAATTCATGCTGCTTGGGTTCCTGTATGAATTGTATGACAGGTTAATAGTTGGAGATTAGCTTGTGTAGGAAAAGAGATTTCATTTATTACATGGAATCTCAATGCTTCTGATGTTGAATGACATAAATATGAATTCAGAATTGCCTGTTTGTGGTGAAATCTGGTCTGATATTTTCACAGCCTCTTGTTCAGTGAGGAAATCTGGGATGCTGTGCATGCTTGCAGGGCTGAAATGCAGCATATCCTGTGACAGTTCATAGATCACTGTCAAGTACCCCTCATGCAGCCTGCCCCCCTTGTGTACAGCATCTCTCAGCTTTTGGGAGGTAGGTGGGAAGGCTGAATGTGCAGAAGCTGTTGGGCAATAATGTCTTTCAGAGCTATCAAATGCCAGAATTGTTGCTCGAGGATTTAGAGGAACACATCAGAATGGGTGTAGAATTAGTGTAGGTGTTTTGTTTAGTGATACTGACTCTTCATGAAGCAGTCACAGGGAAGTGCCAGCTCTTATATCCTGGATGGCTCAATCTGAGCAGCTGTAAATTTGCTCAGAAATTTATATAATTAGATGCAAAATTGGAATAACAGCTTGGCAGGAAAGTTTCAAGGGTCTGTTAACTGTTCTGGTTTTTAATTAATGATCTGATGTCATTTCATTGAGAATAAAATATATTAATTTCATGAAAAAGTTCAACTAAGATATTTTGCTGATGTTTACAAGTTAGGAGATTTGCTGTATTCTTTTGGGATAATCTCAGCCTGGCTCTGGATAATACCTTGAGGATTTCTCTAACTCCAAATCATTGTCAATAACTTTTTCAGCTTTCAGATTGTTGTACTGTTTATCAGCTCTTGGCTAGCTTGCAGTGTAAATGCAGTTTTTCCCACACTGTGGATCCAAGATTGACTGCTCTTGGATTCACAGTGTGCTTTTCCAGACTAACTTGGTATGGTGGTTCTATTTTATTCTTTTTCTTTGCTTTAATTAGAATAGGAGCTGTATGAAAACATACTTCCCTGTTTCAGCTTTTCCTTCAGTTTACCTCAGGAATTAAGTAGAGCTGTACTTTGCCAAACCATAGAATTTCTAGAAACAGCTGTAATCTGTGTCTAGTCCTAATCCTTTGCTTGAGAATTCTTCAGAGTGTACCTTCAGTTACTGGTGATATTGTTTGTACTTGAAGTTTCTGCCTTGTTTCACCAAAATCACTCTTCAGAAGAAGCTTTTTGCTGGCTGCACACTGCCAGAGGCTGCTGATCTTTTGGGGTTTGGACATAGCAGCAGTTGCCTCCACTGTTCATTCCTGCATGCTCCAGTCACCCAGGTTCCCACCATGATATGTTGCTTAATGCACACTTGGAGAGGGTTAAAATTGATGTTTTCAATAATTTCTCATCTCACTTGGGCTCCTGTTCTGCACATGCTGGGGACATAGTAAATGTCACCCAGAGCAGCCCATTCCTCCAGAGCTGTCTTGCACATTGCATGATTCCAGATGTTTATGTAGAAGTTACTGAAAAACCAGTAGTGGACAATTACAGAAAAATGTCCCTATGGGGGACATTTATTGTGGGCTACCCGATACTAAATTTCCTTTTTACACTCAAGTATTTTTCACCTACAATTTTTTATTCTGCTCAAGATATCTGTAGATGCTCTCATTACTTTTGATATAATGACTTGAGTGGTAATTTATAAAAACAAGTTGCACAAGTTCTTATCTCTGGAATACCACATACCAATTCATTTAATATTCCTTTAGTCTGTATTTTTGCTTTAAATAGATTTTTTTCTTCCAGAGTCAGAAATAAAAATCATGTCTTCTCTTCCTGTCGCACTCTCCTCTCTCTCAGGCACATGGAACAGTCATTACAGTGCAGGATTGAGTTATGTGTGAAGCTAATCCTTGTACTCTGTTTGAGGAAGGTGCTACAATTTATTTATGTGTCTATTCCTGTGTCTTATCAGTCAGCAAATGCATTTTCAGACCTTAATGTCTCAAAGCTCTCACATCCCACGGATCATAGTGGAGATTGAATATTCCCAATTTAAGATGGCAATTCTAATACATGTCACCTAGAAAAGTGAAAATAACTGAAATATGGAAATAGAAGTGCAATTTTTCATAGAAAATTAGATGTCTGTCCTCTCCAGACCAGCCTGTTTTTTACTGGAAGGCCAATTGAACTTCAGTTTCTCAGAGACAATAGATTATTTTTGGAGGGCAGGAAGGTCAAGTACTACCTGTCCTGGTTTCTTTCCAGTACAGCATTTCCTTCACCCTGCCTCTGGTTGACCTTACACTTACTTTCAAATGTCAGTCTTTCCATCCTCCCTACCTGACCAAAACTTTGATCATTTTGAAGAGATTGATTAGAGCTCAAGTGAACATTAGGAAGAGTGGTTGTAAATCTATAAAATATCAGTCTTGCCTACAAAATTATATATGAAGCAAATTAAAAAATAAAAATCCTCAAACTTTCTGTATAAACACAGCACAGGATGTGCCATACCTTTAATAATCCTGTGCATTCCATGTTCTTTTTGAAGAAGGAAGATGCTAGGACAACAGGCTAGAGCTTTGGAGGAATAGAAGGAAACATTATATTGGTCATATGAGCAGAATAAATGAAAAAATGTACTTTGAGGCTGTTTTATAAGGTGTTTACTTTAGAAATGAAGAGGTGTGTGTAAGATACACAGAACACACACACATCATGTATGTGTATCCCTGCTTGGCCTCCTGGCTCTCAAGAAGCATGGAGTATTTACAAGTTTCTGACACTTGTAACACACTGGGATTTGTGGCTGTGATTAGATAAATGTTATGGGTTCCCTTTGTGTGCTCTGTGGAGGAGAAACAAACCTGTGCTTGGCAAAAGCAGTGCTCAGAGCTGACCAGTGGGTGCTGTAATGGGGTTCACTGTCAGTAATGTAAGGGTGGCTGTTGCTTGGGTCTCAAAGAGGTTTATTCAGAGATTATTCCCTGGGGGAGAAGCTGGAGAGCTGCAGTTGCTGAGTGGAGGTCTTCAGCACTATGTCATGTCATAAAGTCAAAAATGTTCTAGTGCAACAGCACGCGCAGTGTGGGGAGAAATGATTTTGGGTACAAAACTTGCCTCTGGCCATTGCCATTTTATGGTCATTTAGTGGTTTTGCCTTAATTGGCATAAAATCCATCTGCTGGAGGTCAAGATGATCTACTTGGATAGGCAGCTCTTGTTGTGGTTTCAAAAGGAATCAGTCATCATTCAGCATTTGCTGTAGTTGGGTGCCAATATAAATGTAAAGTTTTGTTTTTCTCAATAAGGATTGTCCTGGGTTCCTTCAGTTTGTTTCTGCATGAAAGAGATATTGTCTGGAATGAATATGGAATTTTAAGAGTGCAAGCCTATGGATGTTCATTTTTGTTTAATTATATGACTTCTCTATTTCATTTGTGAATCAGCAGCTGCTTCCTTCTCTTTTTTTCTTCATTTCCCTGTCAAATTCATGTTACAATATTTCCTTGCACTGTAGGTGAATGTGACATTATAACTGCAGTTTCAGCTGAGTTGGTGTCTTGCCTTTTAATTCTAACTTTTCTTTGCTGAACTTGTTCTTTTAACCTTTTGTGTTTTTCATGTTAACTTCAGTATGGGGATTTTTATAAAGTGATGGCTTTAGTATGGCAGAGTTCCCCATGCCTCTGTCCATTTATTCAAATGGCAGAATGAACTGATCTGCTTGGAGTACAGTGGAGGAAGGAAAGCAGCACATCAGATAATAATGCAAAGAAATTGCACCTTCATTTACCAGATGTCTGCTGTTCTCCTGGCCAGGCAGAGAAAGGCTGGAACAACGAGTTTTCCTTTATATTACTAATTAACCTTTCTTGCAGTCTTCAGAAGCTCTTCATTCTCACTCCTTGTAACTGAGCAATTGGAACTGATGCTTTTGGAAGCTGCAGGTGTCATTTGGGAGGTCAGGAAGGAAATACTTCATTTGAACTGATGGATGCTCATGATGTTTGGTCACAATTTTTGCTGCATCCCAGATAGAACAATAGCTTTAAAAAAACCTGAACAAAGCACCACAATGTTACCAGGACACCTCAAGGTGTTGATATTTTGAAGATTGAGTCTTTCTTAGCATCCTTGTGCCTGTGGTACCACTCCTAATATACAGCATAAAAAGATGCCAGGCAGAGTAAAAATCTTTCAGGTGCTCTCTGAAGGAATTTTTCTTCCAAAGACCAGCTCATTTATTAAGTACTGCAGGTATGTGTGGCTGTGGCCTCAGTGATGTAACCTTAGGAGTGTTACACATGCTTGAAATTTTAATACTTGGTTTGTCTTTGTCTTGTCTCCACTGGCTCAGGTTTGTGACCTGTCCTTCAGCCTGAAGAAGATGCTGATCCGCCACAAGCTGACTCACAACCCCAACCGCCCCATGGCAGAGTGCCAGCTCTGCCACAAGAAGTTTACAAGGAATGACTACCTCAAAGTGCACATGGAAAATGTCCATGGAGAGACTGACAGCTGAGTACGGCCTCAGTGGGAAGAGTGGATCCAAAGTGGGGCATCTGCAGTGTACAAACTCCAGACTTGCTACCTGGCCAGTAAGCACAGTCAGGAGAAACAATTGTTATGCGTTCATATGTTATTTTTCCCAATTTTGTTGAAAAATGTTAGTAGGAAAAAAAACCCAAATACATTCTGATGTAAAACAGCTTGAAAATAAAAAAAAGATACAAGAACATCGGAAAAATTCTATCCTCATTTAAACAAAGAAGCTTTAAGCAAACTTTTCTTTGTTAATGACATCCTTAGAAACTTAGATATTAGTAGCAGTGCCTGGAAATCCTGGACACTTGCAACTGAACTCTTGGCTGTCTGCAACTGTATTTCTGTATCTAACCTACAAGGCTCCATTAAAATTATTTAATTTGAAACCACACAGAATTTGTCATTCTAATTGACTGCTGATTGTATCCAGGCTTGTTTTAGTCATATCATAATTCCACATTTTGTTGTAACACAATTTTGTCTCATTTTATTTGCAGCTTTCTCATTACTGTATGAAACTCATTAACTTGAATTGATTCTTGAGATGCCAAAATGTGTGGGTAGAGAACTGTGGAAATCTGTCAACGTTCAGTATTCCTGGATGAGATTGAGGAGGATTTATTTCTTCTGGTTACACGAAACAAGACTGAAGCGAAAATTTTGAGCAATTTAGTTTTAAGTGCTGTATTCATACTCATCACTGTGGCTGGCAAGGCAAGTGGAAAGACATCTGAATAGGGTGGCTTGAGCAGCTAGAATTGTTGAGTTTACAAGTATTTGATTTCCTGGTGAATAGCTGGTTCCCACAGCGTTTTTTCCTGCTGAATCAGATGCCCTGAATCACTTAAATACCTTTTCCTTTTTTTTTTTCTTAATTCTGTTCATAAGTACTGAGAAAAATATTGCTTTAAAACCAAGTAACAAATTCTTCATGTTATCAGAGTGAGTTGTTTGCTGCAGAAGACTCTTCAAAAGAGTTCCCACAGGCCCTCTTGTACAGCCAGATAACCGAGAAATTCTTATCTACAAGGACAGTAAAACTGTAACTTCAGCAGATAATTGCATGTGGAATTCCTGAGTTATCAGCAGTTAATATTAAGGCTCTGGCATTAGCAAACTGTTCAGATTCATTTTGGACCTGTCAGTGTTTTGCAAAATGAAGCTGGGACATCTGCATAGAGTTCCTGCAGATTTTGGAGAAGTGTAATCATGAATAATTATCTTGTTTGTGGCAACCTCCAATGTGTAAAAGCATCCTAAGCCTTCATGTCCTGTTTGCTTCCTGAGAGGTAGGAGAAACTTCCAGACTTTGCCAGTTCCATTCCACAAATCATTTGTTCATATAAATCAAGTATAGTCTAAGTGTCTGAGACAAAAGTAGTTGAAATAAGCATTATAAAGTTGAGTAAAGAATATTTCCTCTCCTTGTTTGTAGAGATTTTGTTACAATTTATCAGAACAGTTTATTTCTAGGTCCAGAAAACTTTAATTTACTGGTAGCTACTATAAAAATAATATAATTTTAAGTGTTAGATTGCAAAAGCAACCAGTATTGTATACTGAGTTGTATGCTGGTTTTATAGTTATATGTTCTTAAGTATCTCCAAGGAGAATTAGATTGGTGCCTTTTTTGATGTGCCTGGGGTGGGTTACTTTTTGGTTGTTGTTGTTTGCCTTTTTGACATCAGTGAAAATAATCGAGTCAGAGGAAAACCAAGATTCCAATTCGTTGTTTTTCAGCTTTTTCTATTTTTCCTTCTTCCATTTGGTCAGTACAAAGTCAGGCACAAAGAGCAGTAGAAGGAAAATGAAACACTTAAAAAACCCCAAAACAAAAAACCAAAAAGTGAAGGTTTTCTAAGGAGTTTCTGGGGGACAAGTCTGTTAAAATACAAAGAAGAAAATCCTTTGGGGAAAAAAAGAGGATAATTTAACATATTTACATGTTTTACATAGGATTTTTGCCAGAAATCTGTACTGCAAAGTTGCTACATGTTTAGGGTCAATATCTGCTTTTGAGAAGAATACCTAGTTGTGAAAGTTACTAAGTAGAGAGGAAAATGTCCTGTTTTTAAATTATTTCTAGGTAAGCTACAATATATAAAGATTAATCTTGCTGTATGTAATCAGCAACAGCAGTTAATCAGCTGAAGCTTTGATCTTGTTAATGGTGTCAACAGAACAAGGGATTGACAGGATCAGTGAGGGAGTTCAGACCTTCCTGGCAAACACAAGAAGCAGGTGCAGGAGGTTGAAGCCCAGCTCCAGGTGAGCATCTTTTCCATCATGTCCTCCAGGAACTTTGCCTTTGGGTGAAAATGGCTGCAAACCTGAGCTGCTACAGGGCCAGCACCTGGCTTGGCAGCTCCAGGTCTTTCCACAGCAGGAGCTGCCCTGTTCTTTCCATGGGGACAGAATTTCTCCCAGTCAGAGGTAATGTGTTTCCCATTACTGGATTAATGAACTGTGTAATTGATTTTATATGCAAGGCAGATTTACCAGTATGCTGCATTTTTTTATTTGATTGTAGCTTTCTTAAAGAAAAAAGAGCAAACCAAAACAAACAGAAAGGAAAAAAAAAGCAAACCAGCAAACTCTTCTTCTTTGACTAAAAATTTCCATTGACAGTGTCCCAGTTGGTATTACCTGGAAAAAATAGAGAATGTTTCCTTCACCTGTTTTTGAGAAGTGATAAAGTGAAACCTCTTGCTCTAAAGGTAACTAAATTTTTTAGTGTTGTGTTTGTATGTTTGTTCATTAATCATCATTTATTAAAATACTGGCTTTTCCATAGTAAGTGGTGCTTTGCAGTATACTATGAAAATCTAGAGATATTCCTGTAAGAGTGTGTAGTCACTGCAATTTTAGAAAGTTTTGACTTTTTCCCCATGTTCTGTACTTTTCTGCAGATACCATTCCATTTCTTCTCCTAATTTTTCCATTACCCCACTTGGGGAGAGCTCCATCTCTGATGTTAGGAACAGCAGCACTCTCACTAGTTCCTTTTGCTTTCCATTCTGATCAGCTGTGTGGCCTAAAGGTGATACAAATCATTAAGATTATTAATAATCTTTCATTTTCTAATATTAGATTTCTGGTCTGTCTGTATGACTGTGAAGGATTTAATGTAATCTTTAATTTAAACTATCAAGTCCTAAGTAGAAGTCAGATAAAGGAGGGAGTAGTGTAAGTTAACCTCTGCTGGGCATTTTGTGTTGCTTTAGGTTTCAGTGTTCTGCATTTGTGTCAATAAGTACCAGTACTTTTATTCTTCCTAGACATCTGACTCTGTATTTATTTTAATTTTTCAGTTTAAAAGGTAGCATAACAGTCCCTCTAAAGCACCACTTTGAGCAGAGGAGCTCAGGGTGCTGCTCTCAGGGTGTGATCAGGGTACAGTAAAATGTTTCCAGTTCAGTTATGTACTTACTGCACGGAAGTGTTGGGATTTTCTTCACAGTGAGATTTGAAATCTGCTTATTTAGGTTTTTTAGGCAAGTGTGAGCTCAGAATACAATAGCAGTTACAGATGAAAAGTTGTGTTCTTCAACATGAATTCTGGCAGCTGTATGTTCTGTGGTGCATCAAGAAGATGGGAGAAATTTAAATAATTTAAGTCACAGCTGAAAAGTTGTCACAGATAAAGTTTCCTTGACCCGGAAGATTATTAATTGAACATTTCAACCTGGGATATTCAGTCTTTTATTTAATAGTTATTGTCTGTTTAGTTCCTTTTATCTCCTGTCCCCTTCTCCTTGTAAGCAGTTTCTGACTCTGTGCAATGCTCTGGGCAGGGGCAGACAGTGAACTGGCAGAGCTCAGTTTTTGCAAAGTGTTTGCTGCACACTTTCCCTGAGCCCTCTTTGCTATGCTCAAGTAGCAATGTCTTGGAGTTTGCTAACATCAGCTGCCTCTCACGTTACAGCAGCAGTGGGGTCAGAGCTGCCATGATATCCAAGCTGTCATCACCCTCCAGTGATGAGGGAAATGAGGGGGAAACACCCGCCCGTGTCACAAGTGCAGGAGAGACTTGATGGTCCATTTGTCTTCATGGACTCCTGCTGAGGTAGGCAGGAAAATATTCCTGGATCTCCATCACTGGGCATATCCTGGGTCTGGTGCATCAGAAAAATCTAGGTAGTAAGATGGAGAAACAAAAACAAAGTCACTTAGTGTTTGACTCCTGGTGTTACTGTGTAAAACCATCAGGTCTTTCCAACAACTAACCCAAGGAAACTTGGATTTAAGAATTATTATTCAATTTAAGAAAAAGAAAAATAGTAAGAGTTGCCACCTAAGTTAGCTGCTCTCAGTCAGAGGGACAAATTACTGATTTGTATGGAAGTTTAATGATTTCTTTTTAAACTTAGACAATTAATAGCCCATTAGAAGTAAAAGAAAAAATAACACGGTTTTCCCTGGTGTAAAACTGAGTGCATTTGCTTTGTACCAGAGTGGTCCCTTCCTGCTGTGTATTTCAGTGGCACTAGGCATTTATTCCTTCAGCTGCAATTATCTAATTTATCTGGTTTTGAATTGACAAGTCTTACAAAGAATCATCCTACTTTGATTTCAGTCAGCTACCAGCCATGTGATTGCTCAGTGTGGATGGTGAACAAGGTTATATTTTCTGAGTTGTATTAAATGTTACAAGGCAAGATTTTCCAGAAATAGAAAATTAATAGTCAGTTTTGGAGCCCTTAGTTGTAAATTGCTACTCTTGAGCATAGTACTGATCAAGTGTCAAGTTCTTAGTCAGGTGAATAAATTTATTAAACTGAAGAAAGCCCAACCACATGTGTGTTCCCTAGCAGACTTATTTCATAATTGCTGGTAACTTCCCTTGTGAATATAAAAACCCAGTCAGGATCTAATCCTGTAATTACAAATTTCCTATTATTAACTGTGCTGTTTCCTAAATTAGAGTCTGGCAAGGTCTGCTCAGGATATGGGCTACTGTCATGTTGTCCATGTTAGCCACAGGTCACCTCTCTGTCAGTAGAGGGTAAACATGTGAATGTTTTGCTTCAAAAGGTATTTTCAGAAATATAAAACCAGCTTCTGAATGTGCTTACTCTGAAAGAATCTGGAGCCACATATTTGCTGTGCATTCAAAGTGTCTGTGGCATTTGCTTATTCTGAAAGCAGATTCTGGCTGGATAAACTGCTTTCACCATCTCTTTTTCTGCTTGGTGTTCCTTATGCCATGTTTTGAGAAGCCCCAGACATAAAGAACAATATTTTCTAGAAACCAAGCAAAATAGGTCACAGATGAATCATTGGGTCTGTGTTTCATTTCAGACTTACCTTAGGTGAATCCACAGCTGCTGTAGATTTTGGCAATACATCCTCTGAGAAAATGAAGAATGTTTTCTTGTTCTCATCTTGTACTTGCTTAACTTTGCTTTGGGAAGTTGATTTATACTCATGTAGGAAGAAGAAATCATTACAGTAAATACGTGTGCCGGAGTGTGGTTATGGAGTTCACTGTTAACAGTAGGCACAAGCAGTATATTAAAGATAAAAAGTTCACTTGTGTAGCATGCATGCACATACACAGATCAAAACATGTACATGTAGGGAAGAGTTGCTGTGAATGTGAATTAATTTTCAATACTGACTGAACAAGGCAAATCATTTGGTCATTATAATTATCTGTGCAACCAAAGCCGGTTTCAGAACAAATGAAGAATTGCCTGAACCTGGTTAATAGGATTCATATTTTCAGCATATGGCAGGGTTTTGTTTTTAAGTAAAGGCAATCAGGAGTCTAAATGCATTATTAATAAAATTCCTCCTATCAAATGGTGGAATTCTTCTTAAACCAGAGAACCAAGACAAACCTGACCACACGCATTTCAGAACACAGACAGGGTTTTGAGGCTTCTTTTGATCTGCTGTCTTTATATGTGTCTTCAGTTTACCTCTGTGTCTGCCCTCTTGTGGATTTTAAATGCATTAAATACTGTCGTTTTAAATGATCCAGGTTTTAAGACTACAAGTCTTTGTGGTGATCTGGTTGGTGACTAATTTGCATTATATAGAACAGAAAGGGGTGTATGGGTTCTAGGATTCTTCTGCATTTTTTCTGAATGCATTATTTGACTAAAAGAATTGCTCTGTCTACTGTCTGATTTGGGCAATTCTTTAGTTATGTTTTTGAACCATATTTGTCAAGCATATGTTGTCATTTCTCACCCCCTACTGTCACACAATTGCTCTTCAAATCTGTCTCAGGGAACCATGAATTAAAAGATAATGACAAGGCATACAAAATACCACTGATATATTCAAAGCTTTGGGAACTTTTTCTAATGTCATAAGGTAGACAGACGAGAGCCTTCTACAGCATAACACTTTTCCCATCCCATCTGTAATTTCTATCTAAAATATTGCTGTGTGTGCAGTAGTAGTAAATTGCTTTAAAGCCAGAGGCCAGGGATCACTCCTGTGCTGAATGCATCCAGGAGAATTAGTGTAGGTGAGCCTGCAAGGTAGAGTATAATAAATAATGCATAATGTTGTTAATGTTTGTAAGCCAATGCAGCTTTGAATTTTGCTACAGAAATAGGAGGAAGTGGTGTTTGATGTTCATGGTGTGCAACAGAGAAACTCAGCTAATGTAAAATGAATGACCTATCGGACAGTATCATTGTGTCAACACAAAATATTTTAGAGAGCCTCTTAGATTATATCTTATATAGGATAACAGCCAAAGGACAAGAAAGGAGAAATGTACACTATGGGGCCAAAGTTAGGAATTGAAAAATAAGTGTGAAAAGTGAATTGTTGAGCAGAAATTGGAAATAGTTGCTGGTTTCTCACTGTCCAAGGTGCTGATGGCACCTGGGAGACAGAGACAAGGTCTGCACCATGAAGGTGGGGACCTGCCTTCTGGGACCAGTAAATCCCAGATCAAGGGCAGATCTCACAGGCAGGTTTTGTTTTGTTCTGCACAGCAGCATGGGATGAGGAGCTGTCAGAGCCTGTCCTACTGACAGTGCTGATAGTGTGATTACCACCATGGAGTCCTGGTTAGAGCCATCACAGAAGCATGGCCAGCTGCATTTTAGCATGAATGTACCTCTATAATAACATTATTCCTCCGTGCTTCCATTTGAATACTTTGTGTGATGTTCCAGAATGTTTTTTCACAATCAATTTTGAAAAAGTAGTAAAAATATTCAAAGTGTTTTAATGGCTCATATGCTACCTCACGTAGACCTGGTTTGTAATCCCTGTGATCTTGTTGTTTTTTCTGTGTTCACTTTGGTGTTGCAGTATTGCAGCAGAGGCTTTAGAGGTCACTTTGGTGAAGGTGGTGCTGTTACAAATAGTGAAATAACAGATAGAAACTGAGAGAGAGAAAGGCATTGAAGTAAATTTATGCAGTTTCTTTGGCACAGATCACACAGAACACAACTCCTGGACCCAGGAAGATGCTGTTATCATGCTGTGACATGTACTGAAATAAAATTTCAAAGCACATTCATCTCTACACATGAAAATGATCACAAAAATGAAAAATGGTATTTTGATAATTAATCCTTTGTTACAGTTACAACCATAAGTTTGTGTTACTCAATACTGTCCTGCTGTTCTGTGCTCTAGTATGGAATTATTTATTCCCTACCTAGCATGTACATATGTGTATGTGTTTGCTAAGACTCCAAGAAAACATTTAAATGCATGTTGGACTTCTGTGAAAGTCCATAGAATGCATGTGTTTTTTAGAAAATAAGGCAGAGGCATTCAAATGCCTTGCTAAATAGGAAAGTAAGGATGTGAAGTTTAAGGCTGCTTTTGATGTTCTTGCTAAGTAACAGCTTACTTTGTTAATATCTTGGGGGTTTTTGTAAAGTGCTATTCTGAATTAGTGATAAAAACTATTCCACATATTTTAATACTGACAACAAATTCCCTTAGTCTGCCAACATGACATTCTCATTTTGCTGAGGAAAACGTAGCCTGTTGCTGTTTTTTGCATCTCAGCTTTCAGTTCTACTAAATCTTTCAGTCACTTCTCTTTACATCTCTGTTTTCAGCACATTTAGGTAATCTGTAGGGTTTGAAGTTGTTTTAGCTTGGGTCCATTGTGAGACATTAATAGAGCCTTGACAAGGTCCGTGGCGTGGAACGTTTTGGTCTCTAGCACCAGGAAGAACAGATGGGGGAGCAGAGCCGTGTCTGACGTAAGGCACGCAAAAATGTGGAGCTCGCCAATTAATCACTGCACGCTGCTGACAAATAAGTGACAGTAATTGATGCAGCCCTTTGAGAGACAATCTGGAACTACTGCAGCCTGGGAAAGCTCATTCATTTCTTTTCCTTTCCTGAGTTAGTGGTGAATAACTGCCCTTCCTTAACTGCTGCCCAGCATTGCTTTATAGGGTGACAGTGTCAGTGACAAGCCAGGAAGTCAGAGTCTCGTTGGAGCATTATCTGCCTAAGTCTTGTCTGCTTCTGCAGCTATTGATGTTTTCTTTTCAGTGTATTGGCTGCCAAAGGGCTTATGCACATACACCTAAAGTGCTTCGAGTACTTAGAGGTGTTCTGTTAGGTTTTCTGCTTGACAGTCTCATTATCAAAATGTTTTCATTATTTATGTTACACTCCTAGGCTGGAGTGTCAGGGTTTCTAAGATGCCCAGTAGATTCCAGCAATAAAATCTGTGCACTCTAACTAGATATGAGTTGCACTCCGTGCTTTGTTTTAGGCAGATTTATCTGACTTAGAGGAAAGTCAGAAAGGCTTATGGCTGTAAGAAAATGTATAACTGTTTTAACAGGCAGTGTGCCAGACCAAGGCAACATATAGTCAAACCACTGTCTGCTGCTAGGTCCTGCTTGCAGAGTATTCCTTTTCTTGACAGCAGGGTGGGAAGTCCAGGCTCAGTCTAGAATACCAGAACAAAGAGATTTCTGCTCAATTCTCTCTCCAGTAGGCTGCTTCTATCACATTGAGCAAACTTTTCTTCCAGAACAATTGCCTGCCTCCGTTATTACTGGAGTGAGGCCAAAATATTTCACTTTGGTGCAATAATATTGTTACAGCAGAAGGAGCTGCTGAGCAGAACCTACTAGGACTGTCACATTTGTGGGTAGGGCCACCTCCCACCTGGTTGTGATTTAGATCTGCTGCCATTTCCTTGTAATTATCGGGCTGGCTCAGATAGTTTCACATCTCTGTTACTCCTGAAGAAGTCCTCTGACTGTTTTCCTTCTCTAGCAGAAATTGTTACATATGGGGCTTTGCAGGGTGGGGTGTGTAAACTGAGGGGAGAATATCTCAGAGCCTAGGTGTATGGCAAATGAGATGCAGAATGAGTTCATACTCTTACCTAAGTTCAGGTGTTTTTTCATGTGAAATAGGGGAAAATGGAATCTTAGCCATTGCAAAAGTCCTGGCAAATGTCAGAAGTGTTTTCTTGGAATGTTTTACCATTGTGCTCTCATTTTCACTGAATGTTTTAGTAGAATTCTTGGAGTAGATTAGGTATGATATGAAATCTGTTTTCCCTCTTAGCCTTTTCCCTTCAGGTTATTGTTGGAGTTCCATGTCACCTTCTCAAGCCTTCCTTTCCTGGCCATCTTTCTCCGTGGTTAGATCTTTCTCCAAGAAGTCTGAAAAGATGCATCCATCTACTTGCAGAACAACAAATGTGCAAAATGAGTGGTGTATTCCCGGCTGATTTCACAAGTTGAACCAATATTTTTCCCAGTGTTTCTGCAGTCTTTCTTCATGGGTACCTGCCAGATCTTGATCCCTGCTCAAACTCTCACTGCAGTGGCTGTGCACTGCTGTGGATTTCTAGGATAAAATGTGACCTAGTAAATTGTGTCTGCAAGTGGTAATAGCAGGAATGGGGTTTTTTTCTTGCATAAGGAATTATGCAGAGTTCAAGAATCCTAGAAAAGCTGTGTTCTGGTATGTTTGACACAACCTATAATGTGTTTTTAACTTTGATGCAGTGTAGCTGTTACTATCACCTGTAGTAAAATCTACCTATTTTACTGAACTGCTCAGTTATGGGGTGTTTTACATTATTCTAACCTTTTCAGAGCTGCCTGAATAGAGGGCAGCTAGCATTGTTAGATTCATTCAGAAGTGCACTTGAGACTGACTGCTTGTGGTTGTGTCCAAGCAGGAACTGGGAAGAGAAATACCAGGATACTTGGATTCTTACTACACTTGTAATTATCCAATATTTCAGTATTTCCAAAAGAAGGAGCCAAATAAGACCCACAAGTATTGGTGAGAGAAGGAGGCATTGAGTTGAAGGAGGTGTCATATCCCTCTGCAATTGCTTCCCTGCTGCCCACTTGACCCAGCTGAGAGGGGCCCACTGTGTGACAATCTCTGTGGAAAATGTAAGGTTGTGGTTTCTTTATAGTTGTTTTCCTCAAAAAAAAACCAAACCAAAAGAACAAAACAAACAAACAAAAAAACCCCATCAAACTTAATTGCTTATTACTGGTACTTTATTGATTCTGTCTTGTGCTGGATTTTCCCTAAAGCATCTCCAGTTTTCCAGTTTGCATAAACGGTGCTTGTCTGAGTGTCAGAGTCTGCATGTGAGGAGGGCATTGGGTGGATTTTTGTGCATGTTTTTCTATTTGGTAAAGTTAGGCTGTAATAAAAAAATTGGTCTGAAAATCCTGTTTTCAGCTTGGAGTAGTTTTTGGGTGTTATGTGTGTTGTCAGCATTTTCTTAGTTCATACCTAAAACTGCGACTCTGATAATAGTTCTTTACTACTCTACAAGATTTTCATTTGGGAGAATGTATTTATGGAGAGATTTGTGAAATGAAACCTCACTGGCCAAATGAAAATGTTACTATAAGAATTACAGTTTTATTTGATGTGTGCACTGTGGTGTTCTGCATGTAGCTTCTCACCCCCTGGGATGCTGTATCACTTTCTAGTGTAACCAGTTAGTTATTCCTAACCAGTGAGCTTACATTTTAGATAAATAGGTAAGAAAAATGAAGGCAAATACTGTTTCTGGTTTGTGGCTGATAAATAATGAATTGGCCATGCTCTGAAGTCTGTGGCAAAGTTAGAATTTGATATTCTTCAGAGTCAGCTCTTAGATCAGACTCTTTGACTGGGAAGAGTTTCAGCTGCACAAAATGGGGTTTTTTATGTGGAGTAGTTTGAATGTCACCTAGCAAACCAACTTCTCTTCTTGTTTTGATATGAACAACTGAGAGTTCCTCTTTTGCTGGCAGACTTCATTAACTGTGTGGCTTTTCTAATCACCAGGCACTCACCCAAAATAGCCTGTACATTGTTGGAGTGTCCTTACTGGTAGGAAGCATGACCTGCTCTCTGATACTGGGCCATCCAAAAGAATGTAGTAAATTTTAATGTGATTGTAACTTGGCCAGCATTTCCATAAAAGACAACAATGATCTTCTTGTTATGGAGATCATTAATGAAACATCAGCACTGGTCTGTAAATGTGCTACCATGTTGTGATCCAGCTGAAAAAACAGCCTTGTGTAACTTGAGTACGTTGCATAACGCAGGAAGAGGAAAAACAAACTAAATTTCCAGTGGTTGTTTACATTTTATCTAGATCCCGGTGAAAAGTCTACAGTGAGTAGCTTTTTGAGTAGTTTAACTTCTGTGTCCTCTGAAAGAATATCTGGGAGGCTGAATGTATTCTGTTCAGGGCTGGCATTTGTGGTTGCGTTTCTCAGTGTGTTAATCTGATGTTAGAAATCCAAACAACACTGAGTTCCACGTAAGTCATGAGCTACCATTTGTGTTTCTGAGGGGAGAAGGGGATGAGTGCTCTGCTCTGGGGCTTGTGGGTTATTCAAAATCCATCTTCCTTGTGCAGTCAGGCATGTAACTTGGAAATTTGCTTACCAGTTGGTATCTGGAAAGATAAAAGCAGTAGGTCACAACTTGTGCTAGGCAAATTCATATTCCAGTAAACTCATTGGAACATAATCATTTACAGAACTTGCTTGATATTTTTTATCAAACTATAGTTTCAATGCTGGTACATTCAAGACAAACTCCTTTCCCTTCGATGGTGTTCTTCAGTTTTATCTTGCTGTAGAAAGGTAAAAGTTGCAAAACTCAGCAAGATTTCAGGAGGATGCAGCCGGTCAGGAAACTCTGCTGCTATTTCATATAAGTTCTGCAATTTTCAAATGTTGAATTCCCCTGAGGATTGTGAGTGATTTGATTCAAGTCTGAAACGTTTGTTAACAGTTTAAAAAGTCCTCCTGTGCTCTTTTCTTCTCTCGAGGAAGTTCGTCTTGTTAGAAAGTTTTGGAAGGAAATTGCATCCAGGTAAAAATTTAATTTAGAAAACTGAACTGCAAAATGAAACTCTCAGCTCTTGCTATGGATGGTGTGCAAACTAACATATGCATAGAGTTCAAGAGACTTATGTTGACTTTTTATTAGCAGGAGATCTGTTTCTGTGACCCAGCAGAAGGGACACAGGCATTGCTGACCCAAAATAGATTGCTCACCATCACCCAGCAGATTGATTTGGCCCTACATGTGAATTATTGATGGATGGAACAGCCACACCATGATTTGTATTTCATGTTATTAGCTGAAGAGGAAGGGAGGGTGCTGTGCTGGCTTGTTTCAGTAAATAGTGTGCAGATGGAAACTTTAAATTTCTTATGAACTGAACAGAATTGCAGTGCACACTCATTACAGTTTCTGTGTTATCATTAAAATTTATGGCTGTATCATCTTCAGTGGAGCTGCTCTTTAGTTTCGTGACCCTTCAGTGGGTGAGTGAGAGGTGCAGAGGATCTGAGTCCCTTCAGACATGGCTTGGCCTTGGGTATTTTGTGCCAGCAGGACTTCAGGGTAGATGGTGAGAAAGCACTTGACAATGGATATAACTGCTGGATACTACAGGCCTAAAGCAACACTCTCAGCCTGTAATATCAGCTCAAATAAACTTTAATATTAAATTTGCATTAAGTATTGCGGCTTATGTGACCAACAGAACTCTCCCATCTCTGTCCTCCAAGCCACAGATGCAGCAGTAGCTTTTCAATTGACTGAGGACACCACATAATTAATGGTTGCCTGGAGATTATTATTTGGATTTGGTTTAACTTAGGATTTGGCTATGTTTTTGTAATTATTTTTCCTTTATTTTATTTTTCCCATATGAAAATAATCTGCTTTTGATATATATTGTTACCCTTAGATTTAAAATATGTGACAATATGCAAACTGTATTTCAAATGGTGCAGCACTGGCCAGTTTCCAGCTTGGGTTAGATTTATAGGATAACAGTATATTGTATTGTTTTGTGTCAGATTCTTGGAGTGACACAACACTTAGTTAATTTTCACACCACCACCCATCCTTCTATATATAAAACAAATGTTGCAAAACTCAGCAAATAGGTGAAAGCTGCAAGTTTCTTTTAAAGGGCTGATTGTTTCAGGGATGACACTTGATCTAGAGATTTGCTGAGATTAACCCTGAGTGTGTGTGTTCCATTATTTTATTTGTCTTCTACATTTCAGTAAAGCCTGGAGGTCCTTGGCAGCTGAGCTAAGAGCTGTACACACATAATAAGACAAGTGGTCTCTGCAGTTCAAGAAGAGCTGGAAACCAAGAACAGTTGTATAAAGCACAGCATGTGCTTGGTGAGGGTACATTTTCTGGTGGTGTTTTTTTGTTTTTTTGTTTTTTACTTTTATAACATACACACTATAGGGACTGAGCTTTGCCATCTGGTTGTCCTATTTTGCAGAGCAATGGCCTGGAATAAAAAAAGTTGGTTATAGTTTGGTATGTGCCACTCTGAGGAGAGAGAAAGGGAGGCAGGTGCATCACTTCCTTTAAAGTGTGGTTTGTGGTTGTCTATCCCTGGAAAAGCTGATTTTATAACCCAAGGTGCCAAATCCCAAAGTGGCAAAGGAAGGACCCCAGGGTTTCTTTATGAACCTCTGTTTCTGACATTACAGCAAAGACTGGGACAATTTTCAGGTTAAAAAGAGACATTGGTTTTGTGCTGCACTTTGTTTTGTTTGGTTTTTGTCTGCTCCTCAGTTCATTCTCCTTGAAGTTTTCTGCCAGCAAGGCACCAAATCTGAACAATAAAATATTAAATGATTACTGCAGTGGGAAGTAACACATTAGAAATGTAAAACAAAAAAAGGCAGCATGGTTTGTTTATCCTTTAATTAAAGGTAGCTTTTTCTTTAAAATACAAAAAAATCTTGTTTGTAGACTGCTAAATACCCTAAATCCTGAAGTTGAGTGGGAATACTTGGGAAACAGCTGTGATCTAGAACTCTGAATAATTTACTGTGGCTACTTGATTCTGTGATCTATCAAAGCCACGCTGCAGTAATTGAAGCTGAAGCTGCTCAGCCACTGGAACTGAGTGAGACAATAGGGGTCAATGTATTTCAACAGCGAAGAAGGGTTTTATCAAAGTTCTGTGCATTAGCAGAAGTAATTCCCTCTTGTAACAGGAGGCTTCCTGCTGATACACATGTTTTTAACAGATATCAAAGCCTATTTTCTATTATTTTTGCAGGAGGATGTACTTCTGTTCAACAGCCCATCCCTTAGTAGAAGTAAGTTCAAAGAAACGTTGAGCAAATGTCGCTAATCCTTTTGAATTAGCAGTGCAAGTTCATGAGGTCACTTGTTACAGTGAGGTAATACACAGAAAACCTCCAACAACCGAACATGTGTTGCATGTAAAGCCAGAAGCAAAGTAAGCTGGAACCCTGACATGAGGTTGAGCAGCGTGTAGTCTGCATCCACATCAAAGCTCTCACATGCCTTCCGCCCAGACAAGGACGTGGAGCTGGTAACGGCTCTCTTGTTCTGGCTGTAGCCTCAAACATCAGGCTCTTGGAATCAACATACTCAATTTGAGCTTTGAAAGTGGGTCCAGACTTAGGAGATCTAGCATTAAAATGGCACTTTGCAAATCACTGGATGTAGTTTACTTTCTTGTTTACTTCCTTGATCAGATTTATTACCTTTGTGCATGTGGTGATAGGCATTTAATGAAATCATGTTTGGAATACCATTAGAATCTTTCTGGTCTTTTCCTCCTGAATGGTATCAGGGGTTGCATGCATGAATTCTGATGCCATTTGCATTTATGTTAAAATGCACAAAATCATTCTACATTAGTTAAAACCACTAGAAATCAGCATGCTCTGAGTTTGTCATCTCTTCTCTTGAGAAAAGCAGACTGCCTACCCATTGAGCCTTGCTGCTTGATGACATTCACCCCTCTACATTTGCTGCTGGGGTTTCTTTATAGGCCTGCACTCAAAGTTAGGACAAAAGTAACTGGAAAAGGAGTGCAAAGACCTCTAAGTTTGCTCTGGCTTGGAACAGCCATAACGTGCAAATCAGTACTGTGTAGATAAACTAGCACTGGTGCCTGGAGCATCAGAGCCCAGCTCTCGGCCTGAGTTAGCAATCCCACTGCTCAGACCTTAAACTGGGAAAGGGCTGTGCAGTTTCAACTGCTGTGGTTTTCAGGTTTGAAGGTAGTTCAGTGCATCATCACTTTGGGTGTTTGCTTTGGAGTCCATTCTGGAACATAAATCCCTCTGGGATTTCCTTGGAGAGGGTACAAAGCATTATCTTCTGAAAATGAAATGAGATTCCACTGACTGTCAGATAGCTCCTGCTGTCTGAGTGCCAGTGCAGCACAGAACGACTGATTCATTGCTCGCCTGTGCTGGATGTAACTGTTTTATACTGCTGCAAAATGAGTGTAAAACTCGTGGCTTACACTGGGAGGTGTTTCATTGCACCTCACTGCTGTATTTATGGATCTAAGCTCCTGAATTTAGTGGAGCTTCCACTGCAAAGCAGCAATGGAAAACTTTGGGGAATTTATGGCATATAGACATGTAATGCCTGTTTTCACAGATGCAGCTGGCAGTTTAACTGAGGACCTTTGTACAATGTTGTTTGCATTTGATTTATTTTAACTATCAGCCATGGTGAGCTCTTAGAAAATCATTCTCAACTAACTCAGGAAGTAAGTCTTTTGATATCTGCAAGACGTTAGCGTTGTTCTCTGTCCTCAGAAAGAGCAAAGAGAGAAATTCTTTGTGTTCACTGGAATGATTCTTTTCCAAGTGCAGGAAGAGCACAGTGCCTCCAAAATGGCTGAGCATTGCTGTACACAGAACATGTGTTAGGGGAGCATCACATGTTCTATGTACAGCAATGCATAGCATCAGCTGCCCCTAAGTACATCAGCTGGAATTAGGTGGCTGTGGAGTCAGTAAGATTAAAATTCAGAGGCAGATGCCAGCATTGGCACGGGATGATTCCTGGTCTTGAAGCCTTTATGCAAAGTGCACAATATTCCTCCCCTCTAATCAGAAGCAGATCTTCCCCACCCAGCTGTCCTCCTTACTCTTTCACATTCTTCCATGAGTAGTGTGGGCCAGGCAGTGAAAACTTCATTTCCCATAATATCTTGAAGGAAATCTGTGGGATTATCACCACATGTTACCACTGTGCAGCACTCAGATACTGCTCCACGCTGCAAGGTGAGATAGAAAGTAAAGGCAAATGTGGATGACAACAGCAGGACAGATGCCTGGGAAGGAGAGCCTTGCCAGCAGGATTTCTTTTGCCTCGGGATCCCTGTTTGGATATTTCAGGACTCTACACTTCAGTCCATATTCTCTGTCTGTTTTCCTCCTTCATCTTTTTGTACCTGCTCTGGCAGATTGTTCCCATAACAAAACCCAGCCAGCAAAGAAGATTAATTGCTTGTAACAGACCTGCTGTAGGCCCTGATAGTGTCGAGTTGTGCACTGTGGGTGGGATTTGGTTTCCTGAGCATTTAGCCCTGCTGTGCTCTGGAAGATGCCCCAGGACAACTCACTTGGGCCTGCATTTGCCCAGAAGGGCACAAGGTCCTGCCTCATTTGTCTGCCTCATGGAGACAAGGAGACATGGCCTGGGACAGCCAAAATGCCACTGCACCCTGCTGTTTACACAGCAGTGCTGCCCACAGCGAGCCCTTGCACTCTGTGCAGAGCTTGAGAGAAGGTTTCCTGATGAGGTTTATTTTTGAACAGAAAATTGAGGTTTTATTTATTCCTTTGTGTGATATGTGCCTGTCCTGCGGGAAGAATTCCCAATTCAAACTGGGTTGTTGAGCTCACAGCACGAGTGCAGCATGCCAGAGGGAAAAGAAATGTTTTCCAAGCAATTCTGCAGCAGCTTACACCAGTGACTCCTGTGCTCTGTTGTACATTATCACCACTTAGGAAGCCTTGCTTTCTAATGGAATATTGTGCTATTTGGAGGATAGTTTCCACTGTTAGTGTGAATCTTACTTTTTTTGCCAGAAAAAAAAAGAAAATAGGAACAATTAGCAGAAAAACAGGCAATAGCAGGAATGTTTGTCTTGCTGTCATAACGCTAAATTTTTATAATACGAGTTCATCTACAGATTTAATAACTGTGTCTTGCTTGGTGATCTGAGAGCAAGTAATGAGGAGGTAAAGAAGACTTGAATGTTTTGAAACCAAAGAGAATATATTCCTGGAAGAATATGGAACCAAGTGCTGTTGTGGCTCCTTTTTGTTCTCTGCACTGCCTTGTGCAGTCTTTGTGGAGGGTGCATAAGGATTTATTTAGAGATGCTGCCCTCTCTCCTGTGATCATCTTCACATGGGGCAGAGGTCGGTCTCTCTATCATTTTTGCTGGGTGGGGGGCTTAATTTGGAGAAGACCTGGCTAACAGATTGCTTATGTGTTTCTGATCTTTCTTAATGTGATTATGGTGACCTGTGCTTCCCTCCTGTTGCTGAGGAGGGGATTTTCAAAAGTGCTCTGTTGGCCAGAGTCTGTTCCTATGAAAAACATCAGGGAGACTCTCCTGGGTGCGATGGAGTTTGAGGTTGGGCAGTAATAATAATTGGGTCTTCTTAAAATTGTTGTTGTTGGTAATTTTGTAGACAGCAGGTGGAACAGTCGAAATGAAATACTTGGTGCACAGACAGCCTGTCAGGAACTGTTAAGGAAATGTGTGTGCAGGAATTCCACATGGAGAAATGTAGTTACTGGTGTGTGCTGACCAAAAACATTGCTTGACAATTGGTGTTGCATGAATGGAGGGAAAGGGGAAAACAAGGGTAAAATTTAAAATATATGGTGAGAACATAGATGCTGATCTCCAAAAAACAGATGAAAATTACTCTGTTTCGTTGTATGTCTACAGGTACTCTTGATTTCAGTACTCTTTTGTCATTATCCTATTATACCCCAGATCTTTTGCTATGTTTTAGTCCACAGTATGCTTAATCAGCATAGTGAATGATTGAAGAATATTGGGTATAGTTTATACAATGTATGACTGAAGAATGCTCACCAAAGTGAACTAGAACAGATAAAGTACAGAAAAGCCCTGAAAGCATATTTCTGTTTCCTCTCAATCATGTCATGTCGCATGTTAGTTATGACATTGGTTGTAGCTGTTCTGCTTACCTGAAGATCACATTAGCAATATTTTATCTGTAGCATAAAACAGAATATGGACATAATATGCATAAGTAGTGCCTGTCTCCATGGAGAAGTTAAAAGGAGAGGAAGCAGACATCCTTGAGGCACTCATGGATTTTGCTGAAAGGGCCAGGATTTACGTCCACCTCTTCTACCAGGGCACTGTATTTCAAACCTTATGGATGCTGTCAGTCCCAGGCAGCATTTGCTGAAGAACTGCTACAAGATGTTATAAGGACTGTTCAGTGCTTTCCTGCAAACCTGTGAGAGGATTCTGAAGAGGATTCAGATGATCAGAGCTCAGGCATTAACTGCATTATTCCTTGAACAGTGCTTTTAGCACCCGACTTGCGAAACCCATTTGACCTTCTTGTATATGGATGGAAATCTGTGGTGCAGTCTGACAGCCTTGAGCTTTTGCTGCCTTTTTCAGTTTCAGTTAGAAAAGCTATTAGCTGGAAATCTCTGATATGGTTTCCTATTTTGGGGATTAGTGTAGTCAGATGAGTTTTGTAGTTGGCTTGGGCAGTGCCACTGTTGAAATATTTCTCCTACAGCTTTCCGGTATCATCGGTATTTATCAGTCATAGTTCCTTGTTAACACAATATTACATTTCTAGGTTATCTGAGTTTTTTACTAGGTTCTCTGCATACATAACAATGTATATCTCAGCTGTTTCCTTCATGTTACTTTGTTAGAAAAATGGGACATTTATCAGTCTATATTGATACAGTTCCTAGTAAAAGGATCAAAGGAGGAGTTTTGCTTTTTTCAGCATTGAGCCTGCAGATGTTTTTATTAATCAAGTTAATCTTCCAGGAACATTTTTTGGTCTTTATCTGCTGTCTTGAAGGGGAAGAAAAAGTGATGCTGAGTTTCAGATTTGCTCAGTCACATTTATCTTCTATAATGTTTCTGTGCTTGATTGGAAGTTGCTGTGACAAATATGAATAAAAGAGTGAGAGATAATAACTGCTTTGCCATACTGAAAAATGTAATTGCAGAGTCAGTGCTACTGTCTAAATAAGCTGAAAGAGAACCAAAAACACTGCTAGTGTTGCAGAGTTTGGCTCTGGATGCCAAAATAGAATTTGGTCTTCTCTGTTGGTATTCTAGTTTAATTTTCTAATCCTGTCTTATTCCAGAGAGAGTTATGGCCTTTTGATTTATTTTTCCTCTAAAATCTACATTGCCCTAAGCTAAGCAGAGGGTTTTTGGAGAAGAATGCAAGACCCTTGTCACAGGGTGGTGTTCCGAAGTCCCAAACCAGTGCTCTGTTTACTAAAGTGAGCAAGGCATGCTCTGGCACTTGGGTCTTTTTTCATTAGCCTCTATGGCAGTGAAATATTACCTTTTTCAGGGAAAAAAAAAAAGAAATCCAAAATCCACCTGTAGCCCCAGCTATAGGTCCTTGATGAGACTTGCTAAGCCAGTTGTATGTGTCTGAAGCTTGGAGCTGTTTAATGCAAAAGCTGTCAGGATTATCTTCCCCACAGTGTGGCTAAGCTGGCAAGTGGGCAATTAATTCATCATCTGTCTCCTGGATGAGGGAGTTTGGGGAATTCCTGGGCTCCCAGAAGTCTCACTTGCTTTGGTGACAGCTCTGCTCCATCTGTTAGCAGTGGTGACAGTCTCAGGAAGTCATTCCTTCATGCTTACGTGGGCTGTCTCTTCCCTGTGCTTAATTGTGTTCAAGTGAATTAAGTACTAAAGCAGAGTTCAGCAGGGAAATACACACCTTTTAAAAATGGACAGTACATTCACTCATTATCTGCACTGATCTGTGGTGAAGAGAAGTTAAAGTAAAAAACCTAAAATCTTAGAACTATGCAGCTCCTGCCTCTCATGATGAGATGTAGGCATGGGTTATGTTTGGGATGGGACTGTGAGAGCTGTGACTTGCAAGGCCACATTGTGACCAACATTTGGGAGAAGAGATTTTTGTGTTCTTTGACCCTGAGCTAATTTACATGCTTCCAGGGACTGCAGGCCTACTGGTGCTGACAGCAGATGGCTCAGAATATTCTCACAGGAGAGTGAGAAGCAACTGGAGAGATTGGATAATTGCATTGGTGCTCTTGGCCCTGAGGTCCAGAGCTGTTCCAGGCTGCGAAGGAGCGCAAAGAAAAGAATTGACCACGATGGATATGCAGCAGTAACAAGGTGAAATTGCACTGCCCTTTCCACAGAACTGATAGCCTGTTAAATATTCCACTGTAAACAGGAGTAAATGAACAGGCAGGGATTCCTCAGATCTCTGGCAAAAACATTGTTAATTCAGTTGTGTAGCCTGTGTTGAACAAGTGGCGCAAAGCTGAGAACTGTCTTGTGCTCCATTTGTTTATTTTTAAAAGTTTGTGCTTCCTCCCATTTGTCTTGGCCATTCTGTTGAATATATTCAACAAAGAATTAGGAACTGTGTACAACTGGAAGCATTTCCAGATGGGTTCTGTGCTGCAACAGGACATGCAATCTGTGGGACATATATTACAATATATAGAAACAAAGGCTATACACCTATGGCTTGAAAGTTCATTTAGCATAGCAAATCCTCAGAATACACGAGGAGGAGTGGAGTGCACTCATCATCAGCACAAATTTCTGCTAGTGCCTCCCTCAAATAATATTTTCAAGGAGGCAGGATATAGGAGTGACAATAAAACTAATGAATGTCTTGCTATCTTTCAAGCCAAGTAGCAAAATTTCTGCTGGAGAATTGAGCTGTTTCACTTTTTATCTTGTATATGTAGAGCTGGGAACACATACAGGAACACAACATCAGAACCAAACCCCAGAGCCCGATGTGTTGGCTCTGTGAGCTTCCTCCAGGGGATTTTACAGAAACCATGGCTTCATGTCTCATTGCATCTGTCTAAATAAATACTAAAGACAAGCATTTTGCATTAGAGTTGGTACAGTACAACAGCAAGGTTATTAATTTATTTGCCCCTGGCAAAAGCATTTCATGGCTGTAGCCATCAGCTCCAGTTATTTGCTACAGTGTCTCGACTGAAGTATTGTTTATCCAACAGTATTTACACAGAAGCTCATTTGGGAGAGGTTTAAACATTTTTACAGGGTGAAGTTGGTCTATATTTAACATAAACACAAATTATTTTAGAAAATGAGGGCAAAACACAGACCAAAACTGGCTGTAAACTGCTGCTGAATTCACAACAGGGAGCTGGACTCACATGGGTTTTAATACTTCAGATTCCTCCCCAATCCTTTTATTTTCTCTAAAGCAATTTCCAGCAAAACCACATCTTATTTCCCCTTGCTGAGACAGACGTAAGCATCCCCCATTCTTTGAGAAGTCCAAATTCCCTTAGGCAGACACCCAGGAATGTATAATTTAAAAACAACAACAAAAAAGTAAATAGATGAGGAGAAGAAAAATATGATAGCTACAAGGGTAATACTGCATTCATAACCAATTAAAAAATAGACAAATATAAAATTTCCTCTTGATTAGAAAACCTTAGCAGGTAAGTATTAGTACTCAATTTATATTTGTACATATTTGATAGGTAAAAAATTTGATTTGTATCTCATATAGATGCTACTGCTATTTTTGCATCTCATCTTACAACAGATACTGCTCTGTAAAGATGACAGGTGGATAAATCTCTGATTCTTTCATCAGAATGAGAATGTCTGGAAGTTTTTATCCTCCCTCAAGAAAAAATGGAGCATTCTTATTCCTGCCTTGATGTGAAAGGAAAAAGTAATGTTTCAGAGGTGTGTAAGTTCTCATTTTGTTGTAGGAAATGTTGGGGGCCTTGTTCTATCCTGAGCTACTTCCATTCTGCCAGCAGATTCCAGAAACTCCCTGAGATGTTTTCAGAAGTTAACTTCATGGCTAAGTTATATATGAACAAGAGAGTGTGCAGAAAGGCAAAAAATAGGGAAAACTTTCAAACAGCAAGATTGCAATTTTGTATATTCTTTGCAGAAAGAACTAAGGAGGCTCTTCCTCAGAGTTCTTTGCCTGCCCATGTTTTTAGGGAGGGTTGCTTTTTCCATCAATTCATCTGTGACCTGGAGGAGCCACGGTGACAGATTCTCAGATTGTCCCCAGAGTCATTCAAGCCCTGGGGTGATGTTTGTTCTGCCTCCAAAAAAGGCCAAGATATTGGATTATAACATAGTGCCTGCCATAAATTTAGTATTTCCTCTCTTTAAAACCATCAATTTAGGTCGTACTGTCATTATGTTCCTTCAAAAGTTTTTGCAACTGAAACCTTTCCAGAAGGCGAAAAATTAAATTTCCTGCCTGAGAAGTAGAGGGATAAAATCTGCCTGAATTCCTGTTTCTCTACAAAAGTCCTACCATTGGATAACATATGCTAATTGAACTTCTTTTGGTATTATTGGCATGCTGAATTGTTACATGGAAGTTTTGGTTCCTCAGCCATTGGTAAATTCCTTTGGTGATATGTCCATTATTTTAGAAATGGTTTTGTATATGACACAAAAAAGAGACTTTGCTGTGCTGATGACAAATGCATGTGCAATACCCCTGTAAGCAGTTCAGACTTTATAAATCCAGATTTATTCCTGATGCTTGGTCATTCCCTGTGTTACATTGTTCCTTTTATGATGTGAAGAACAATCTTTGAGAGAAAGGAAGCTGTCTCCTGGTTTTTGAAGCCTTGTCCAAGCTATAAGCCACTGCTGTGACTTTGTGGGTACTCTCACACCTTGCTTTTTGATTGTCCCATGCTGCTGGAATTGCAGTTCCTGGATGTGTGTCTAATTTCTCCATTGTGTTATACACGTATCATGAAAGTGATGTTCTTCTTCCAGAAGTTCCCAGCTTGAAATGATACAGCAGAAGTAAAGGTGGTAAGTAGTATCACAAAATCATTTGATAAAAAGATCCAGTTACTCAGCCTGCTGTGGACTTGCAGGCAAAGTGCAAAGTGGGTTTTTTTCCCAAAGCAAAAAGATTTGCAGGATTTTCTAAAAATAGCCTTTTAGCTGTGATTTTTTGAAGCAGACAAGTAAAGCAGATTAAAATAATACTCTAAACAATCAGCAAACATGATGCTTCTGCAGGCATAACTGTGGGACAAAGAGAATATTTTTCTATGTCAGTGATATTCCTGAAATATGGTTTGTGCAGTTAATTTCAGATTTGATGGTTATTAACATTTCTGAAGTGTCTGAAATACTGGCTTGGCTGTACTGTAATGTACTTTTTGAACTGATAGTGTTTTGTAAATCCTGTTGTTTGATGATGAATATTTGCACATTTTCTTGGGCGTGTGCCCATAATTTACAAGGAGATGCTTTGTAGACTGCAGAAAACCCCAGAAAATTTCTTGTCTGGGTATACTCAAACTGAAATGAACCTTCAATTCCAAGATATACATGATTTTCCTTCTTTGAGCAGTGTACCTTCATCACATGTGACCTTGGTGTTTGATGATTTGGCTCAGTGCCGCAGCAGAATTCGATGATCCACTGGAAATCGTGATTCTTTCATGTGGAAAACAATAAAAAGCGTATGGTATCAATTATACTTCACTATTTCTTTGAGAATTCAAGCACCAGAAATAAAAAACACTGTCTGAAGACTTTGAATTTCCATTAACTGGAAACAGTTGGTATAAATTATTTTTACTGAAACTGCTCTACTAGCCCTGGGTAATAAAAACAAGAATAACATTGGCGTTTGATTGACTTCATAGGTGCAAGATATGTCATGCTCAGAGGGAGCATAAAATTCCATGTTGGGCAGTGGAATAATGTTATTAAATACCATATTTGTCATGGAGAAGCTCTTGGAAAAATCAGTGTCCTGTTAGCTTAATTTTTACTGCATCTCTACTGAGCTTGGCAATTTGCTGATCAAATACACTGGGTAGTGAACGTGGTGGTAACTACACTAAATGTAGGGAGGTAAGAAGGGAGGCTTCTGGAGTAATAAGAATTTTGGTGAAAATCAAAGCTGAGTTCTTCAAAGGAACAGTTTTGCTGGCAATGTACTTCTAAAGCATGGCTTGGATCTGGGTTTTGGAAGTTTCAGAGTTGTGGATGTTGTGATGCTTTACTCTCGCAGGGAGCGTGTTCATTAGAACTGACCTCACAAAAGTCAGGAACTACTGTGCAAAGAGTTTCTTTTGTTTCTTTATCTTTTGGTCAAGATTGGATTACTCTGCTGAATTCAGAGTAATTCTGAGTGGTAGCAACTCCAGGCAATTTCAATCAAACTTATATTACAGTGTGTTTATCTTAACATCCAACATTTATCTTCAGTGCTTATTACCACATTTGGTAAGCAGCCTTTTTTCTATGGTTTCTGTAATAGGAGCAACTCCACAGAAATACTATCTTGTACTCAAATAGAAACTTAAACTCAGCTGATAGCAGCTCTGAGATAGAAATTTAAACAGAATGCATCTGCATTTGTTATGGGAAAGCAATTAGCAAATCAATAAAATGTTTGGTAACCAGGAACTAAAATAGGAAAGCAAGTTAACTTCCAGATTTCTAAATTTCGTCCGTGAGGAACAGACTCTTAGCCCTGTTAAATATGACTTAAATCAGTGGGGTTGCTTGTGTAATTAAATACCACCTGGTCTTCAGAGGTTGTGCTTACAGAGTTACAGTGTAGGTTTATTAGGCAATAAAAAGGGGCACGGGTAACTCACCTGAGAGCAGCCCTTGTCCATGCTGTCTCTTATGTGGCTATGCTGGTGATAGGGAAATGTCACAAAATTCACTGTAAATTACTCCTATTTTCTCCAAGTAGTTTTAGCTCTGGTCTTGATGGCTCAATATACAAATGCTTTCACTAACAGGTCCAAAGTTTAATAATATTAAGAACATAATATGTACTTGGAAAACATTAACATTTATTTTTATGAAATGCCATCTGATAGTTAAACTGCCATATTTTTTCCAGACTTCTTTCATTAGAGAGACTGATGACTATTACTACAAATATCCCATGGAGTATTCAATTATGCTGGAAGGAGGGCGAAAATGATATGCCAGAAGCTATGCAAGAGAGATGATGCACGTTATTTTAATTTTATGAGGTTGTAGATCTTGGGAAAAGCAGAGATTTATAATGCCACTCCCTGCAATAATTAAGAAAGTGTGTGTCTGACTTACGTATGTGTAGTGGGAAGCTGGAGAAATTGACTGAAAATATCATGGAAAACAGAATCTGTGTCAAAAAATGATCTGCCCAAAACTCCAAATTTAAGTTTATTCTTGAAAAATGTCTGTCTGTGCTTTGGTTATCAGCAATTGTTTTCTCTTTTGCTCACAGTGGTTTGAAGTTAGCTAGAAAGAAGTGTAGTCAAAGCACCCTGATAAGGCATCAAGATGATGGTTTGTAAATCTTGCCTCTGAATGAGAACAGAAATCAGGTCATGTTTCTTTACTTCAGACTAAGGATTGACATGATTCAGCAGGTAAGTTAAGTGTATGCTTTCAGTTGAAATAACTTTTTTGAGAAATAAGTAATCTTTGTGTTTGGAGGAATTCCTATTTTATGGCTTGGGCAGAGAACAGTGGCAGGTTTATGCACAGCATTGACTTGGGGTCAGGGACAGCTGTGTGTTTGCAGATCTTGAGGCAGAGTCTGGTAAGGCCAAGTTATTTCTCAAGATCTTTCTTTTTCCTCCCTTCAAGTGCAGCTCAGGATTCAGTCTTCAAATGACCGTAGACTGTGAAATTGTTCAAGTCCCTTGAATGGAGTATATTTTTTCTGTTTGGTGAGTTGCTTTTTTTGATAATTTGCTTTGCACTTGTTCCAAGAGCACATAGGGAAAGCTGGCTCTCAGTTTCTAGGGGAAATTACAGATAAAATTTTTCTGTTTGCCACTGAAAATGCAGGGACAGTAAATTAATACTTCTTATCCTCATAACTGTTAATTAACGTCAGGCTGTGTTGCAGGATTGAGGACACTGTCTCATCTGGCAATGTTTTCAAGGGAAAAACAAATCTAAAGACTCTGGGTTTTTCCCTCAAGTCTTCTCCATTTTCTCCAGCATATTCTGGATTTGACTGATCTCACTTCCAGTTGTTTTAGATGTTGAATAATAGTAGTTTGTCTTAACAGAGGATTCAGTTGGCAAATTAAAAGTGGAACTATTGTGTATCTAAATTTCCCATTGTTCCTGTCCAGTGTAAATATATTGCCCTGGTTTGGGCATCTTTCTATGCAGCATTAATCAACTTTTTATTAATTTGAACTTTGTAACAAATGTGAAAACTGGCTTCATTGCCTGATTCATAGTTCATTGAGATCAGTGGTGGGATTCCCATTAATGGCATGGTAATTAGGTAATAATTACTGTTAATTTAATAGCCTGGGCTTGAAGTGTGGAAGCAACGTAGCAATTTGGAGTGTTTGATGGTTTTTGTTGTTGCGATTTTTTGTTTTTTCCCCAACAAGATGAAGGAAAAGAAATATCAGAAAGTTTTTGTTTGTTTACTAGCTACAAGAGAGCAGAGGAATTAGAACTCTGTGTACTGGTATCTATATATAAAAATGAAAACAGCATCTGTAGAGTCAGTTCTTTCTAAAAGTAATTTAGTTTGTATGCTAATAACATTTAAATGTGCTATTTACATTCTATAGCAAAAATCTGTAGCTGGTAGATACAGATTATTATAGTTTAGCTAAGTCTTTTAAGCCCAAATAGGGTAATCTAATTAAAGTGAAGCAAGAGAAAATGTGTTGTTTTGCAAGTTCATTTTCTTACATGCTTCTTTCTTTAAAGAAAGAAAACAGTAAATACCTCTTGGGTATGTAATTTGGGATTTCTCTGCTTGGTAGCACAGAGAAAACATTACCAGGTGCTCAACCCAGCACTAAGACTTGTGTTGGGTTTACAGCTGAAGACAGACTTAATCACTTTTTTTGGTTTTTTTATGTTGACAAAATGACAGAAGTAGCACCTTATTCTGAAGAAAATTTGTATGTATGTGTCAAATGCACAGATACTCTGGTTTGGGCTCGGCAGAGAAGGAGCTTGTCTTCTCCATCCTCAGCAGCCCAGGTCTTCTCACAGTCTTGTGAATAAGTCAGCAGTCAGAAATGTGTTTCAGGGTGACAGAAGTTTTTGTTCCAGGATCCCAGCAGGCAGGGAAGATTGAGACCTCCCGTATGACTTGGAAGCAGAATTCATGTGCACTTGCACCCAGCTCTGCCTGTAAAACAAGGACACTCAGCACTGGTGAGTGCCTGCTTTGCTTCTTACACCAAATTCCCTACAAGGTGTTTGTTGTCCGCTGTTATTTTTCCATCTTTCTGAGTAAGTTCCTTTGAAAGGTCACAGGTGATAGATCCCTTTCCTAAGCTGCTGTTCTTGTGTGTCCAGAGACATCAAAAGGAAATATTTGAGGTGAGGGAGTGATCTGAAGAGAGACAGGGTTGCTGTGCAAGTAGGATGAGGTTATTCCATGTTACTCCTTTGAGAGAAAGGTGGGACTTGGAGGGTTGTCAGTGCTGTACAAATGAGCATTTGTGGGCAAGGAGGAGGCACCTCTTGTTCATTAGTTGCATCAAAACACATCTGTCTCTTCTTTCTTAAATGTGAGTCAAAAGTGTATTTGGACAGCTTGAATACAATTTTGGTTTTTAGCTGGAACAGTACAGCTAAATCCTTGTACATTATGAATTGGCACTGCTGAACTGAGATCAAGGAAGCTTTCTTGATTTATATCAGCTGTTGCATATTCTTAACTAGAAAAGAGTGTAATGTAATGTGTGTAGTAGATGTCCAGATCCAAAGGTTTTCAAGTCAGTTCTTTAGCTAGCTTGTTTAGGTAAGTGAAATATCCTGAAAAAAAGAAAAATACTAGGAGTTTAAAAGAATTGAGTATTCCGTGTGTGTCTAATTGGGCTATATGCTGTACCACAGTAATCCTAAGGCATGCTTCCTTCATATTTATGCTCTAAATGCTATAATATTTAGTGCAGCTCCTGTTTTGAGGAAGGATTATATGTGCCTAATCTTGCCTGGAGAAACCGCAGGATGTGGATAAACAAGTGGTGTTTAAACCGAGGCTGTGACACCGAATCTGACTGTGGCACTGGTACAAATAGAAGATGCAAACTGCCAGAAGTGAGGCTCACAGCTTTATAGGGTTTGCTCAGCAGGACAAAGGCATCACACTGGATGGATTGATGAATTGATTGATGGATTGCATGCCAAAACCACTCAGGGTCAGACCTGGAGTTACCTGCCACAGTGCTCTTCGGGCCAGACACTTGGATGAGCAGACTGTGAGGAAAAGTGTCTGTAAGAGGCTGTGACCTCCCCAGCCCTGAGTCAGAACTTGGAGGAAACCAGAAGCTGTTGGCCTGGAACAAAGTGAATGTAATTGGTCTCATGTTGGGAGGAAGAAGTATTTTTGCTGGCATGTTTCCTCCTCCACTTGGCAAAGACCAGTGTGTTATGGTAAAATCTTGGAAGTCCATACACTCTCTATGGGCTGTGGCCCATATTTCATATGATCCATCTTCATACCACAGCAGTTTTCTTGACAAGATAGCAGTGTTGCAAAAAGGATTTTTTTTTCTGCCATTAAAACAGTTCCATGTTGTCTCCCCAGGACTGATTATCTCTTGGGCCAAGAAAGCTTCAGTTTGGGTGCATGGAGCCAGGCACACACTGCTTTTGGCTCTGTTAGCCAGGGCTTGCACTTAGATTTCTGTCTGACTCTTTGCCTCCAGTTGTAGCTTTTCCTATTCTTACATTTGCATGTGAAAGGTACTCTGTGTCTTTAGCTGGTCTCCTGCACCTTAGGCAGTTTCATAATGGCATTTAAAAGGTATAAAAGAGGCTTCTTGGCACAGCAGCTCATCCAAACTGCGCTGCCAGAGCTGCCCAACCAGTGGCAGCAGTGCAGGGGGTCTTTGTGTCCTTGTATGTTTAGCCCTAACTCCAGAGCATCATTGTTTCTCTGCTCTTGAGAGGAAGGGATGGGAGTTAGAATATTTTGGCACCCATTCCTTCTCCTGAAAGATTCTCAGGGGTAAAGGAAGTCAAGAGAAGTGTGGGCTTGTGTGGAGAAGAACGGTGTGAAAAGTGTTGTGAAAAGATGGAAGTAAACTGTTGGAGAGGGCTTAGGTTTAACATGGCAGTGAATTAAGAATTTGCCATTTCAACCTCCCTTTTTTTCCCCAGAGTGAAAAATTGGAAAGGAGAGGTTTAATTTTGCATTAAAGCAGTTATACATCTGAGAGCAGGCATTGGTTGGAGAACAGGATTCTCAGCCTTTCAGGCCATGAAGAGCCTGCTGTGCCCACAGGGTGTGGGAGGATGCAAGACAAAATCCCTTTATTGATAGGCAAGGGTTGTCTGCTCTTAAGAATAAAAAGCAGAGGTGAGTATAGAAGAGATGGCACTGAAAAAAAAAAGAAAAACAACCAAAAAATTACTGTTGGGACCTTGTGAAAGGAAAGTTAATCCTGCTGTTGAACAGAAGTCGTTCTGGTTGTCTAACTGCCTCTTTCATGTGCAAGTAGAACTGGCAGAGGAGGACAACTTAGGGGAGTTTTGGGATAGGCCACCATGCAAAGACACTGCAGAGCTTCATCCAGCTGATTTACAGCTGTTCTCTCTCTCTTTCTCTGGAAAGGAAAAGTAGACCCATTTATCTAGAAGCTTGGAAAATACTTCACATTTACTAGTCCTGCAAGAAAGAGAGAATCAGAATGAGCATAGAAATTATTGGTCAACTGGAATTGAAAAATTTGGGAAAAAGTTAGGCGTGCATTTTGAGTAAGGATTCTTATTTTAGTTCCACAATATTCTTGATCCCTGTTTATTTTGGTCAGTTGCTAATTAGTAATGTGATTCTTGTCTGTGATGGTTTATACAAAGTATTCTTTGTTCTTGAGTGCCCAGAACTCTGACTGGCTTTAATGCTGGTTCGTGTTACACTTGCAATTCGTGGCTAGGTCTCATTGTAGACATCTATATTTAGTTTTCTAAGGCACTGCTGAGGGAAAAGAAGCTGCCCCAATAATACATCTCCAAGGAGTGCTGGTTGTGTGCAACACTGTATTTATCCAACAACTTAGAGTGACAGAGCAAATCAGTGCTGGGTATAAATGCAGCTCTTGTAAAGTACATATTACACTAAAATACCAAGATGATATGTTGCATCTCTACACCCTCTTTTTATCTTGAATGTTACAATCATCTCTCTTAGTTGTTGCACTTAGAAACTGGAGGGGAGAGTTAAGATAGCCATAAAAATCAATGTATGTACAGATTAGAAGTCAAAAACCACTGTGCTTCAGATATGTTGGCACTCCCCTGTTTCAAAATGCACTTATTTGTATTCAGAAATAGCAGAGGGAGCCATGCTCATCACTGAATGACAACAGGATGGGTGTGGGCTCTTGAAATGTACACCAGTGTGTCAAAATGCCCCTGCACCACTGTTAGATGAAAAAAAACAAGCTTTCTAAAAATTGGATGCTAAAATTTTAGTTTGGAAAATAAATGTGGCAATAGTAATAAAAATGCCATTACAATTTGAGTCAAGTCAGTCCTACACCAAAAGTGATCTATTTAAAATACCAAGTTTTTCAGTGCTTATCTGTAAAAAGTGATTCCGTTCTGGAAAATGGCAAATGCAATTCAGTGTTAATTGTTAAGAGATAGTTTTTCCAGCTAATCCTATTTGAAAGTTATACCTATGTTGGAATATATCCTTTTTATGTTATTTGCCATGCTACAAAAAGAAAAAAGGTAATTAAATTTATACTTTTAAAGCCAAGTGGTTCCTACAAGTAACAATGCACTCATAGAATGACAAGACATGGTTTATTCCTGTACAGAACTGCTAGTGTAGATATCAGCAAATTAACCAAGTATCTGAACTACCTAAACAAGTAGTTAATGTGTCTGTATTTACACCTCTCTGAATTTCAGCCACAGACCCAAGAGTGCTGGCTCTGGTGCAAAATACAGGTGTAAATTATTCTGCAAAAGAGACTGCTGAGCTAAATGCAAATTTAAATAATAGAAGAATCTGCCTCCATCTTTTTTCTTCCTTTATGTGGCTTATTTTAGACTCCCATCTCTTCAGAGTAGGAAGAGATTAATACAGATTAATAGACTTTATTATTCTGTACCTCAGTGCATTCCTGAAAACACTGGTAATAAAGCTTCAAGGATATAGACAATAATATGTTGCAAACAACTGTTCTAGTTCCCCAGCTACTTTATTTTCTAACATATAGCCTGTGTTTGTCCCTAGAAGATAAGATCTGCCTTTAATTATTTCTTCTTTAAAAGAAGAAATGTCAGGAAGGGGGATACTTCAGGTAGCAAAACATTTGGGTGAACTTCCTCTTGTATATTTGGAGAAGCATAGGATTTAATTTCTCTGAAGCATAAGCAGACTTTTCTTCCTCTCCCTGGAAAAACTGTGAGTAATTGCTATGCAGAAGTAGTAAATAATATATTTAGGAGTTTAATCCACAGTATTTCATGGCACTTTACTTGTGCTCCTGTCTCATCTTTGAAAAGCTATGTGAGAAATTAATTGAAGCCATTGGAGTTCTTGAACATCCCTGTATCTCTCTAAAAATGTGTTTTCCAAAATGACAGAGGACAGTGACTGCAGACAGGCTGCATAATCACCCCAGCAATGGCTCAGCTCCAAGCCACCCAGGACAGGCAAACACAGAAATCTTCCCCTCTCCTCAGACCCACAGAAGAGATCTCTGCCATGGCCAGAAGTCTCTGTTGCTCAGAGCAAAGTTCCTCTGTCAGCCTGCATCCTTATACACATGCACACTGCCAGGTCTTGTCTTCAGCCCTTTCTTGTGTCAGAGGTTTGCCAGGAAAAATTATCCTTCCAGCCAGGGAACCATGTGTTCTATGCAAATAGTTCTGGTATTAATCATCTCACTTGTCATTGAGCAGAGCAAAGCTTTTGAAGCTAATTCAGAAATTATCATCACATCAACATGCAAGCTCTGCTGGCTCCACTTACCTGTGCCAGGTTATTCCCACAATAACCATACACAGGGCTGCCTTGACTCAAGATCTAACAAATGTATCCCTATTAGTGAAAGTTGCTTGGAAGACAGTGTTGAATCTGGGCTTGTTTTACTTGTTTTGAAATAGCTTGCTGGATGAATGTGCCAAAACTTGGGAAACATTAGTGGGCATTACTGGAAAACTGCTCTCAGTGTGTCTTAGCAGAGGCCTGTGCTCTGGTACAGCCTGGCACTCCACTACTTTACCAGTCTTTAGTCCCTTTGCAACACAGGTGTTGCTTTCTTTTTGACATAGAAACCAAGCACAATTTAAAAAGCAAAAGATGTTCTTCCTGAAGATTGCAGAGATTTACATCTAGGTTGCTCTTTCTCTTAGGGAAGCTCAAAGCCTTTGACTCTCTTTAAATAGCAGTGCTTTGTCTGTCACTGTACCTGTCATTATCTCATTGTCATGGTTTGTATGTTTGGTTGGCAACACATGCTCATTTGCCTGATTAGCACCATGCTTTAATTTCATTTAATAAGTGTATTTCGGAGTCAGAATGATCCTCATTAGCCAGAGTAATTTCACTTTGCCATGTAGAATTAATTAGGATGAAGACTGTGAAATGAAATGTAAAAAATAATCAGTGGTTCTCATTAAGAGATAATAACAAGATTTTTTGTGCTGTTTAGCAGTTTGGTTTTGGTCCCAGCATCAAATGTTAAGAACTTTTACATGTTGTGAACATTAATTTTAATACATTTGATCTGGCACCGTGCAAATAATTAAATCCTTAAACTTCATTTGACAACCAGTAATTTAGATTTCCAGCTAAATAGTGAAAAAGAGCTTTAAGAATAGGTAGCTAATTTAGGCATACATCAGGGTTTGATAACATGTGTAACACTTGAAAGAGGAGCTGAAGCAGTCAGCTAATGATTGTATCCAACAACTGAGTCAGGCCTGACACAATTTTGGAAAATTTGAGGCAAACAAATGAGAAGTTCTCAGAGAAGTGTGTCAGAGCAGTAAGTGGTTTAGAAAAACTGGAGGATTTTGATTTCTTTTCTAAAGGCTAGCCTGACATTTCTCTTTGGATAAAGCTGGGTGTAAGAAGGATGGTGCAGATTGATTCTTCATGTCCCCTAGGGACAGGGTGAGAACTAGTTTGCAGGAAAAAGACATTTTGATGTCAGAAAGAGCTGATCTCCCAAAACAGACAGCTGTCCAAAGTGGTGCTGTGTCTTCCATCTCAAGGTTCTTGTTCTCAAGAACAAGGCAGACAGACATGTCCCAGGAGTGGTGGGATATACTTCCCCTGACTGGAGAAACTACTTGGCACCTTCTCTGTGCCTCTGTGCCTTTGTTCTTCCAAGGGTGAGCCAAGTATGGAGAAAGGCAGCAGGCATTCATAAGGAGTACACTTACCTAATGGTATTGCCTCAGCCAAGGAGTCAAAGTGTGGTCTAAACACCCAAATTCATTAAAACTTAAATAACAGTCATGAGATGAAAGGGGTATGTAGCTTAAAACACAGATGCCTGTTCAACCAGGACAAACATTGTGGACTGGAAAATAATTTTACCAATAAAAAGTGTTGGCTATGTTTGAAGTTGGGGAAATTCTTCCTGTGTAAATATGTAGGTTCTATATGACAGCAGCATCATTTGTTTTCTGGATTTCCTCTATGTTGTGACATATTCAGGATTTCAGTAAACAAAAAATTCATCATGAACTGTTCAAGGAATATCAGTTTTATGGTGTTAGAGATGTCATCCCAATTGCCTTCAATTAAATCCAAGAAATGAAGTCTCACCCTTTCCAGCTTGTTATTGGGCTGTGAGCCCAATGAAGTAATTTTCCTTTGATTATGCAGCCAGTCCTGAACATATGAATAGATTTGATGACTGCATGCTGTGGTTTGTTGTGGTTTTTTTCATTTGATGGATTTTATTCTGCCTGGAGGCTATACAGTCTGTTATGCTACCCATCAACCTTGGCTACAGAATCCAGCTTGGAAAACACTGTTCTTTTCCTGCCAACTTGTTCAGCCTACAGTCACTCAGCCTACAACAGCTTGTCAGCTCGACTGAAAAGAGCCAAGTAAGACTTTACCATCGTGTTTCTTTCCCTCTCCTTTGTGCAAGACAGTGTTTCTTGATTCACATTGGGCAGAAGTTCTTGTGCTGCATGGCCAAGAGCTCCAGTCATATCTCCTGTGTTCAGAAGAGGCAGCCTGGCCCTGTGAACCACTGAGCTCTGAAGAGGAGCCAGGAAGAAAACAATACTTTGTTGTGAAGTTACAGGAATGTTCTATTCGTAATGCAGCCATGCTTTTAGGAGCTTCAGCAACCTAAACACAAGAGGGAGATGTGATTTCCACCATTTTGCTGTGGCAGGGAGAAACAGCATGTCCTGACATCATGGAATAAAAGGCTACTGAACTACACGGGAGTAAAATCCTCCCAGGTATCCACACAACAGGTGGCATCATTGTGCAAGCCACAGAGCAAAATGCTCATTGGAAACACCCTCAGCACAGCCCATAAAACTGTGCAGGAAAAGTGCATTTTCAAGTGAGGTTGCTGTGAGCACACTATCAGCAGCAGAACAGAAACAGCAGTGAGAAGAAGGAGGGGTAACAGAAACAAACCTGGCATGTGTTTAGGGAAGCCTGCCTGCCTGCAGCTCTGCACACCTTTGATAGCTCAGCATACCTGTGCAGGGCCATATGAAGCTAGCTGCTACCACAATCCCACAGATTTATCCCTGGCCCTTCTGTTTCATCACTCTTAGGTACTTTATGGGCTCTTGGGGTTCGAATGTTTGAATTTTCTGGTAAAGGAACCCAGATCTCAGCTCTGTCCACCTTTTCCCTCGCCACTTCTGAGAACCCATTGCATACTAATTTGTTGAGTGTTTTGGCATGCCAAAGTACCCACTAGTTCACTCAGATTAGGTAGGCATCTTCAGTTCCAGCATTCCAAATCTCTTAATGGCACAGTGGAGATGCTGCATCTGCCTGGCCGTGTCAGTGATGCACACAAGAGCAAGAAGTGGTGAGACAGCACAACATCAATTGCACCAGAATAAGAGCATCAAAAAGACCTCGACCGTTGTTCCAGCTCTAAAATTAGAGATATGATTAGAATTAAAACCTCCTAACTTAATTTAGATTCTTCTGTAAGAACTGCAGATGCTTTCACGCCACAAACTGGGAGGTGTATTTATCTGCATTGCCTGCTAGCCATGACAACACGTGGCTGGGAAGGTCTTTGTTTTGTGGTGAGCCAGCACCACAGCTCATCTCTCCCTCTCTCTTTGCCTTTCCTCCCAGTCTCAGTCCCACTGCGGCTTTTGTTTCAAGTTCTGCTGCCAAATTTTCTACATCTCTCCTGGAAGGCATTCTGTTTGTAAACTGCCAGAGTTCTCTTTTCTTCGAAGTGCTCACTCCTTTCTTTTCCTTTTCTGTAGTCTTTCCTCTTTCATTTCCCATTAAATCCTTTTTCTGTGTATCACTCCCTCCCTCACTTTCATCTTGTGCAGCTTTTACAGCCTACAGGCCTACAAGTTTTTGTAATTGCAATTTCTGGGGAGGCTGTGTGGTTTCCATTTATTCTGATTAATGTCATTTGCCTTTTGGATCAAATGTTGACACAGCTTGTGCTTCCAGGTAACACATGTAATACCTCATGGAAAAGAAGTGTTTATATCCTATAAAAGCATCGAAGTGTGGGTTGATTTGAATATTTGCAAACTATGGTTGCTTAAAATTAAATTATTTTTCATAAATTTCACAAGTTATTATGAAGGACAGAGAAAAGAAGTGCTTAAAAAGTAAGGTTTTCTGCAGTATCATATATTTATCTGCTTTTCACAACTGAATGACTTTGAAATGCTCTGCTAAGCTGAGAGTAAATACAGCATGAGAAATTGTGCTGTCTCTGTAAATGCTGAGATATGTGTATTTTTAATACCGAGTACACTACTATCAAAACACATCCTATCAATTGCTGAAAACAACTTTCTCCATGTTTGAGTAATGTTTTGTATTCATTTATTTATCTGGGATGAGGAATAGCAGGAACATGAGAGGCTTTCCTGGGAATACATCCAAGGAGTGCTGGTGGAGGCTCTCTAGTTAATCATTTTGTCAAAAGGAGTCCTTTTTCCAGTGTGCAACATTATTCACTTAACTTTTCATTAGGCCTTTTCATGTAAGTACCAGCAAAGCAAGCAGCTGTGATACAGAAACCTTCATTTATGCCAGGTCACTTGAACTGTCCTGACTTCTCATCTGTGCATCAACAAATACAGAATATGAATGAATATAGAGCTTGTGCACTGCTCACTGGCAGCAGGCTGAGCTCCCCCAAATCCCAGCACTTACTAGAGTCTTGCTCAGAGTTTGCTCTCTGTTCCTGTATCATAAATGAGTGTTACTCTGAAAGGACATGAAGTCCCCAAGCATATGTGTTCACTTCCACCATTAAAGTGGATTCAGGTGCTTGGCATGGCTGTCTCCAGGCAGATTTTCCTTAAATAATTGAGAGCTGCATTCACACTGCCCCTGGTTCTCTGGCTGGCTGTACTCATGTTGTGCTTATAGGACTTTACAGAACATGTGGTAGGGATCTCACTTTCTTGTTGATGTGACCTATTTTTATGTTTTCAGGTGAAAAATTATGCTAAATGAACATTCTTACACCTACTGTGATGTGATGAAAATTTTCTATTTTTACAACCACAACTGTCCTGAAATGTTGTAAAACTTTTAGTGTTGTGAGGCCCTAGGGTTTGATTGCCAGAAGATACTGAATGAAGAAAGAGAGACATCTTAGAAATTACCCTGAGTGGTGTTACATTAAAATCTTCTTATGGGCAAAAGGAAACAAATCAAATGAGTTGAACCAGGAACTTATTATTATTTTAGTTAATATCTTGCTACTCTAGTCAAACATAGCTGATTACTTTGAAAAAGCCTCATAAATGACGTGGTAGAAATGGTAAAGAAGAAAGTCTTCCCATTATTCCACCTCTTTTCTCTGGCATTCTCTGGGCCATCAAGGCATTGGTTTTGGTTGCCCTCAAGAAGAAGGGGTTTATAAAGTTGTGTCAGCATACTAAGGACAGAAAGGGTTATTGTTTGTTAAGGAGTGAGTAGCAATTTGTTTTCTGGATTCTTTTTTATGCTTTATAAACATGCAAAATTTCTTGTTTGCTTTGGGCACGGACTCATGGAGCTTGTGAGACGAGGCTTAGAGCAGATTTACAGACACAGTGTGGGCTAACAAAGCAGAACATTGCACTGCCTGGACTCAGGTCAGCTTTAAACAAGGCCTGATCATGTAATTCTGTGCAATTAATAATGGGTGTTTGGTGGCTCTTGCAATAGAATGGCTGGTTTCTTTATAAAGTTCATTTTGTTTGAAAACCAGAGTACTTAATGACTTGCAGATGTAATTAACTCTTTTGATTTGCCACATCCTGTGTTGCACTCTTCAGGTATAACTGCTGTAGAGGAGCTGCATGGGATGTTCTATGCCACAAAAGGATAGCTACTCATGTATTTGGGCTCCCTCTAGATGAAATGTTATGTCTATTTCTTAAACATTTGACATTTTTCGGAATTGCTTTGAAATTCTCTGCAGTTCTGCAATTTTGGGGACAAAACCAAAAATTATGTAGAGACTGAGTGAACTGATTAATGAAAACTAGCAACTATTTTCCAAACTAGCAACTAGTTTCCAAAGTTTCCAAACTTTCCAAAACTAGCAACTAGTTTCTAGCAACTATTTCCCAAACAGTTGTATGTAAGTATAATCTGCATATATTTGAAAGACATGAGCACTTGAGTCAAAAGAGATGACCAGTGTTATATCAGCCTTGAGAACAGCTGATTGTGTTGGTTTTAGTCATGTAGCAGACTTTGGATCTCCCTTTGAAAGCTCTTTGAAGGAATCCCTGGGAGTGTTGCAGGCACAGAGCTTGTGGTAATTGGGAGTGGGGCTGTGGTGGAGCCTCCTCCCTCATGGGCTACAGCTGTGTGGGACAGGTGCTGGTGCTGAGGGCAATGAGCCAAGCACTGACCCATCACAAGCAGGCACACAGGTGAAATGCATATCAGATGGAATATATAAGGGGCTGCATTGCAGGGCAGAGGAGAGAAGCTTTCAGCCCTCTGAAGGAGCAGATGCTTGCAGCCTTCCTGGGTACTACTTGTGGCTCCACTGTCCCTCTGCTGTAAGTACTGTCCCTCTGCCATACAGGAGTCCATTGTTTCACACACAAGTTTTCCTGCAGAGTAAAAGATGTAGAACATGGTTTGCTTTCATGTCCTTGGAACTACTGGGAGGCTTTGGAAACTTCTTGTGCTTGGTGGCTTGAAAAATACAGTTTTTGTCAGGATACTGCACACCTGTAACTTCCCCTGATTTCTGGGGTTTGCAGTCTCACTCTGTAGCAGCTGTTCATTTGGATCCATGTCACCTCCTTAACCACAGGCAGCACTTGTTGCATAATACAAAGGAACTTCGTTTCTTTTTTCCACCTTTGCTGCCTCAGCCCTCACAATGACCTGAAGAACTACATTGTTTTTTTGACCCCACAGTTAAGGACAACTTTAATGGTGAGGTTGGTTTTGTAGACAGGCCACTGAATTTTGTATTTTTCTGGCACTACAACATAGATGTTTTGTGCCAGTGGTGTTTGCATTAGAAAAAAAGAGTTTCTTTATGTACTATGAAAGCAACAGATTCAGTACAGTAGCTTGTTCTGCATTTTCTGTTTTGTTTGCTGACTGTTATTAACTCCACACCATTTATTCCTTTAAAAGCTGACTTAGGATTTTCAGTTGTGTATTCTCAGTGTGCTAAAGGCTACATTTGAGGTGTGTGCATTAAAAAATGGGTCAGTAGGGATAGTTTACTTCCACTGGTCATTATTTCAGGCATGCATAACAAGGAGAGAAAAGGTTTTATTGTTGTTTCAGATCTGCTGTGTTCTAGGAAATTCAAGCACATGCTTTGCAAGGGTGAAAACCTGGAGGTCCTAGAGCAAAATTCTTCTAGTCTGGGAGGCCAGAGAGCTAGAAAGCCCATTCTCCAGTCTTTACATTTCATATCCTGGAGTAATTGAGGTCATAATTGTCTTGTTGCTTTATTTTGCATGAGTAACTAAGTGTGGTCAGCTTTTAGAAGGGTGATTGTGTGTATGGACCAGCATGGGTGAATCTCCTTCAGCCAGAATGACAGCCTGCTGCAGCAGGCACACAGTGAACAGCATGAGGAGGAGCAGCACAGTTTGTAGCTCAGGAAACCCTAATCAAGAATAAAGGGGTGCATTATAGCAGATATTTTCATATCACAAAATGTGCAGTGTTTGGGGTTTTGTTTGGTTTAGTTTTCTTCTTCAGAAGGTATGAGAGCCTGCTCCTATCTAAGAAGTACAATATTGACATTTATTGAATGGGAAATCAGCTGGTTTGTGTCTGTTTTGGAGCTTTGCCTCTGCCTTGTTCATCCTTTTGGTGACTTAGGTGCCTCTTTGCTGCCTGAAAAAACTGCAAAGTGTCTGGGCTTCAGTGCTTTTCTGCCAGGAGGGTGGTATCTAAAGGAATGGCTCCCACATGGAGAGCAGTTGCACATCTTGAAGTGTATTCTGTCCCTTAATTAATAAAAAGAGCCTTATAGGATGGGTACAAGCCCATTGTAGTCACTGCTTGTCACAGGGCTTTGAAAGTGTCTTTAAAAAGCACGAGTGTGCCTGGCATGAGCTGTGTGTGGGGAAAGACACATGGGGTGGTTGTAGAGCAGTGTGACAAACAGATGGACAGTGTGATGGATTGGGAGGGATAGGCCAGTGCAAAGCCTGACAGTTGGGATAAATGGTAGGGGAAGAAAGTTTTGACATGGGACAAATTATATGTGGTAACAGATGAGCATCTGGCAGGTGGATTTGAATGGGGAGGGGACACAATCAAATGCTGAGCAAGGAGAGCAGCTTGTTCTTGTTACATCTCATGTGGTTTTGTGGGACTGCAAGAAAGGCAGCTTGGAAAACAGGGAAAAGCAGTGACACAGTAGCTGGGACTGACTAAGGGTATGAAGAAGAGATTAGTGGTGGGGGTGGAATGTAAGCAACCACCCCCACAAGTTTTACAGAAGTGCAGCCAATAAATAGAGTTTGTAGGTGGAGGCCCTGGGTTTTGTATTCCAGGTGAGAAATCTCCTAGTGGATCTGCAGAATCCCTGAGGGTGCAGGGCTAAGGAGGAGGAAATGAAGACATGTCAAATATGAAGAATCATAACTTGGTGTTTGGCTGCATCGTTGTGTGAGTCCGTCCATCACTGTACGAAACCTCTGTGACAGGCACAGATTTGTCATGAACAGAGCTTGGTGGATGAAATCAACCTTTGCTGCTGTCTGAGAGAAAGAGAGCACCTCTGACATATAGCCCCACTTCTAATTAGAAATATTTTATAACCCACAGCTCTAATGGAACTTGGGAGGAATTATTACAACAATGTATTCTTAACAATGTATTGCAAAACCAAATTGGAGTAATGCTTTTGAACTTTAAACATTCTGCATCTGATCTAATATTCCAGCTAATCCATCAGAAACTGATCCTGAAGTCTCTCAAAAGTGGCTGTTGCTGGTGTAAATGGATATAATGAATGCTAGTGTTGTCTTGCCAAGTAGGAAGTGATACTCTAAGTCCTCACAGTGGCAAAGACAGATTGATAGTTTGTGGAAAGATACCCCTGGCAACATCTGATGGGCACCAGTCTTCATCTCTGGATATCAGTGCTGCAGCCCCCCCAAAAAGGGTAAATGTTGTTAAAGAAGTATAATGGAATCATTAAAATAGAACCAGAGCTGATCCCACTTGAGACAGGCCCAACTGTACCTAAACTTCTGCACAGGCACTGAAACTGGGGACTGGCAATTGTTCTTGTTCCCTGTGTATTTACAGTAATAAATGGCATTCCCTTGCCTATGCTCTGGGGAGTCTTTGCTTCATAACGAAATTACTCCTGTCTTTTCTTACTTTGTTTTTCATAAGCAAAGCAAGAAACACCATAGACAAAAATTGACAACAACTTAGTAGAACATTTCTGCTTTCACAACCAAGTCATGAGAAAACTTCTTTGAGAAAGCCCAGGGATATGCTGTGTTTAAAGAGTGAAAATAAATACAGGAATTTATGCACTAGCAAATCTATAGGCTTGGAGATCAATAAAACAGGAGCTTTTAAAGCCTACAGGTAATGTAGATATGTTTGAGTCACACTAAGTTTTGTTCATTTCTTATGAGAGAATATCAAAGGTTTTGGTCCTGATTATGGACAGAGCAACAGCAGAGTAAAGGAGTTGTGATGAATTTTTCTTTCCCAGTGCTTTTGGGTGACACATTCTATTAAATATTGGTGAAGTAGCATCTCTCAGCTCAGCTGTTGGAGCTCCTGTCTCTCCTCTGCAGGAGTTTCGTTGTGGTTTTGTCACTGTATTTACTCAGAAATGCAATGTTTGTGCTGGCCTCCCATTTCACATAGAAACACCCAGAAAAAGAGAAGTTTGGGTTATATGTCAGGAAAATTTTGCTGGAACAATTAGATTTGGGGAAAAAAAATGAAACTAGTTAAACAAAGTGAACACTGTGAGCCATTTGGGAGCTAGTTAAACATCACTGAAAATTATACAGGAAGGGAGTAATTCTACAAAATGAAGTGTAAAAACTGGATAATCGAAGTGATCATTTTTTATGGAGTCCTTACTGTCTGTTATTGGGAGAGAGACAGGTAATGGTCTTGTTAGTAATCCCATGGAAAAAGAGAATTGAGACAGCAGCATTTGCAAAATCTCAGTGAGTAATAATTGCAAATTTTAAGCTGTTACTTCACTATTCAGGATTGTACTTGAAATGGAGAAAAAATGCTTTTCTTCCCTAAAGCTCATACAGGAAGAGTGGTAGAGAAGGAAGTGAGTTCAACCCAAGGCAAATGTGCAAATGATTATTAGTACTTTCTTTAGTCTGCACTTTTTGTCACAGTTTTCAAAAAATGTTTTAGGAAAGATGTAATTGTTACAATATTCTGGTCATTAGTTATCTGGGAGTTTTGTGTTCAAATATTTATTTTAACATGACAGTAATGGTTATTTGACAATATTTTCATAATTTAAGATATCTGAAAACTACATCTCTTTTTTTCAGTACCCATATGTTTTCTTTTTCCAAATTTAAAGGAATGTAACATGATATTTGCTTCATTTAACCTCTGAGCTGGCAAACAGATAAGGATGAAATGGATGATAGGAGCACTAGCTTTAAATTGCGGAGCACTGATTTAGAAACAATGTAGAACAGTCTCCTACAAGCTGATGTTTGACTTTTTCCATGCCTAGATTATAATTCTGTGGCTGTTAAAGACAAGAGAGCTATCTAGCAGTTATGAATGTCATCAGCTTTTGTCCAACAGCTATCAAGGGTTGTATCCAACTGAAAAGGAACAGAATGGTTTAAATCAGCCAGGAGTTTTTGGAAGGTTTGGGATTAAGCTCTGTTGCATAGGAGGACAAATTCTGCCACCTGCCATGGCTTTACAAATTCTGTTTTTGAAATACAGGTTTCTCTTCTCAGTAATTGGAAGTCCTGTAATATTTTTAAATATAAGTAGCAGCCAGTAATATGAATTGAAGTGGTTATGCTGGGAAGTACAGTTGAAGGACAAATTGCTGTGTAGCCATGGGGTGGGGAGAAAAGGCAGAACAGTTGACAGCAGCATACAGAAAATTTGGCTACTAATTTTTTACTGTGTAGAAGTGAAACAAGGCCTCCATGGCCTACTTTGCTCTGCAGGATAATCAGTGTGCGAGTTGTCAGGGAGATATTCCATGGTGGGTTGCTCAAGTGTGCTCTGTAGAGGCTAAACCCAAGTAACATTTGTTTGCCTTAAAAAGGCATGAGAAACTCCAGGCTAGGTGATGTTTTGGCATTTTTTGTTCCAAGAAATGGAAGTTACTTCACTTCTCACACCTGGTTTTCTATCTGAGTGTGAGGTCTATTCCAGCAAGTACTCACATAAGAACAGAGTTGTGGCTGCAGGTTCAGGGCTGTAGCAGGAGTTCATTTTCATTAATTTAGGACTGTGTTCTGTGCTTTTAAGAAAACAAGGTCTCAAAGAACTGCAAAACTCTCAGCTCCCATCCTGGCAGGTAGATCATGAAGAAAGAATCTCTGAAATATTTTAAACTCCTCTAAATAATTAAGTATAGTGACAAAGATTGTTCCAAATGAACTCTCAATGCAAGGTATTCCATTGCATTGTTCTTCTGTAGAGACTGCCAGTTTATTTCTTGCACTCTTCATCTCACATTCTTCTAAGCACATGGTGTTACCTTTCTTTGTATGCTGCTTTATATTCCCATTATTGCTTCTTCACTCAGTCAGGCCATTCCAACATACACATTGCACCTGCTTGGATATCTTTAAAACTACCTCTACAAATCCCTAAATCCATTACAGATGCAAAGGAGAGCCTCGCAGTGAGACAGTCTGTCTTTTGGACACCAGGTTGTCATCAGAAATCTCACCATCACTTCTTCACCTGCTCATGTGGTACCCAGCTGTGCCTTGCTGGCCGTGCTTTTGCCTGGAATGTGAGATTTGTTGTCCAGAGGTGAGATTCCCATTTCTGAAAGACTTTGTGTCAGTCTCTCGTTGGTCTCTCTGTGTTCTTCCAGAGAACACAAAGAATTAGGCTTTGATTGGGGAGAGGGGAATGCTTTAGTTCTTCTTCCATGTGCATTAAAATATAAGTGCATATTGTAAAGAAAATATAGCTGCTTAAGGAAGCCGAGTGGTTAGAGTGAAAACTTCCAATAACTCTGGAAGCCAGGATCTTTACATGTTTTACATTACAGTTCACTGTGTTAACACTTGGCCACGGTGCTGTGCAGCTCCTAATGCATCAGAATTATGGAAACATCTGGGCTAAATAGCTTCATGCCGATCCACTGAGGAAATTCAATACTTTTTAAGATATTTCATTTTCTGTCTAGGATAGTAGGTTGCATTATGCTTATATACCGATTTATGAAACACACAGGAACATTTTGTTTCTTTTTCTTTTTTTCTTTTAGTCTTTTAAGTGCCTACAGGGCACATCTGTGCTTTTTTATTAAGAGCTACGTTATGGCTGGGCCTTGCATGGCTGCAGTGTGGGAGAGGGAGCAGAGAAGTTCCTTTTCCCTTTGCACAGCCCATCCTGAGACTGCCAAAAATTACAAACCTCTCCAGAGCCAGGAGTAATTCTTTGAAAGGAAGATGTTTCTGCTGCATCTCTGTCCTGCTGGCCAGGAGAGCTGGCTGACCATGTGGGAAAGTACCAAATTACTGTTGCAGCACAGCCAAGGTGCTCTGGTTGGAAGCCCCTTTGCTGCAGGCATTGCTTCCCACACACTGTCTGTTCCTGGCACACCCTTCTGCTGGGACTGCAGGAGCAGCACGTCCACTGCCACCCTCTGATCTCGCCCAAGTGCTGTTCTGGGGACACCCAGCTCTGCTCTGGTGTGTTTGTGTTGTGCTGGTACAGAGAGGATGGTCTGTAGCAAGCCCTGAAATCTGCCTTGAGGTCTCTTGTAGGGCACACACAGCTCCTGCTGTGAGGTTTGTAGTGGTGTAAGCTGATCCCATTTAGTGTCATAAGGAGCTTTTGGGTTGCAAAACTTCCCCTCCTCCCTGAAAAGCATGCATGCTGTGCATTGTTCTGCTGCATAACCCTTATAAAAACCTAACAGCAAGGTGTTGTTCCAGGTATGACTTTGGCCTGTGTCTTGCAGGTCAGTGGTGAGCATCTAAATGTCTTGAATTTCAGTCCAGCAGATGGTCAGTGAGGCTCACTCTGACACCATGTAAAATAAGTGCCATTAAACTTTTATTGTTGGGCAAACCCTACGTTCTTGTTCTTAAAGAGGTGAGGGATTGCTACAGAGCATTCATTTTTTCTCCCTGGAAGCATTCATGTGCTGGATGCATCTTTTAATTGCTTCCTGCTGGCTCTGAAAGCTCAGCCTTCCTATGGTGTTCAGGTTGGACTTCAGATGAGGCAAGGAGCTTGAGAAGAGACATTTTGTGTGTAAGGGACTGGACTGTGCTATGGCCTTACCTTCCAAGGTGATAAGTTTGCTTAAGTTAACTGCTTGATCAGGACTGAGTCTCAGTCATGGGCTAGAGATCTTCAGGTGTGAGGACACAGAGTTAGTGTGCTGTGAAGATGACATCTTTGTGTGTGGAGAAGAGAATGCTATCATCCTTTCTGTAAGTGTCAGATAAAGCAAATTCAGCCATGCTTGTGCAGCATGAAGAATACATAATTTTTTTAAAGTCAGATCCTTCCATTTTACTCACATTTGAGAGCAGTAAATTAAACTCTTTCTCATGGTGTGAATCTCTAAACAGTCTGATATAAATTTTTTCTTTTGTCTCCTTAATTAATTTGGATGTCTTTTTTTTTTAGCAAAGGGGATGATTTTCACCGACTGTAACATTTTAAGCTGCTGTGATAAACTCTTGCTCCAATGGAAAGCCAGTTACAGAGCAGACCTGGGAGCAGCAGTTTGTCACCCAATCCTACTCTCCTTGAGTAAGAATGTGAACTTTAGTTTCCCATCTCCCAAAGGTACGTGTTTTTTGGGGTATAAATAAGGACCTTTCTATGTTGTGCTGACTTTCTCTTCACCAGGCCAAAGAAATGTAAATATAGATCAGGAAATGTTCAAGGCAACCCATGGTCTGGGGAGTTAATCTATTTTATATGCATATAAAAAGCTTTTATATGGATGATCATCAACACAAGCTCTTGTGTGATGTGCACTGTAAATAAAGTTGTGTCCCAGGTCTCTAAGCCTCAGCAGCCTGGACTGCTCTGAGCATTGAGAGACAGCCCAGCTGAGCAGTGAGAGCAGAATGCTGGCATGTAGCACTTCAGGTGATGGTGAATCTCCCAGCTTTAAGCTGAGCCCTAAACACAACTGTGAAACTCTGCAATGAGGCCCCTGTGAGTGTGAGCTTCCCTGGGCGCGCTGGGATTTTTGGGATGAGAACAAAGCGCCTCTGTCTGGGGGCTCAGCGTTCTTGGTGACTAATCTGGAGCTGGAGACTCAGCCTCGACAGGAACTGGTTCCTCTGCTCTGGGTTCCAGCTGCTGGGCACAGTTTGTTGACTTTACCCTCTGCAAAGCTTGTAATGTGCATACTTAAAGGGAAAAAAGTCTACAAACTTCAGAAGATTAAAGACACAACTTCATAATCTCCCACCTCTGAGTGTAGGAACAAAGAGCCAATATGCAGCCATGATTATATTTAATACATTGTTGCCAAGTATTCTGAAAATATATTGAAGAGTGCTCTGTGATTTTTGTATGCACTGGAATATAGATGTGAAAAGCTGAACAGACCTTCCTTTCCTTCCTGTGGTTAGTGTTTGCCATGACTTACAATCTCTTAAAATGTTTTGCCAAAGTGAAACACATCTCCCAATTCAAAAAGGAATAATGATGGTGAGTATCTACTGGAGAGGTAGTATTTTATTTAAGGTTCTTCTTGGTGTGGTTTCTTTTCTTTTTTAATTCTGATATGAAAAGTAAAGAACAAAAATCTCTTGCCTGGAGTAAATGCCAGGGAAGAGACATAGCACTGTGTGTTTCTTTGCATTAAATACCAGGTAAGTGATGCAGCTGGACTTGTTCAGTTGGCATTACAGGAATTTTCAAATCCCCAAATGTACTGGTGACTGGTGTGTGTTCTGATATTCAGGAATACCTGTGTGTCAGTGAGAATGAATTTCATGTCATTCCTGCTTTGTTGAAGACACATTTTTTTCAGCTATTCACAGTACTGAAAGTGCCAAGTATCACATTCACACTGGTTAAGGAAACCATTCATGAAATGAAAACATATTTTCCAGGACATTTATTGACTGTGTGTCCAAGGGGATCCCATCAGCAGCCCAAGAGGGAAATGCTGTTTGGAAAAATCACAGGATGATGCCTTGCAGCTTCCACTTGTTCTGAAGCCACCCATGATCTCCATCAGTTTTCTCAGGTATTTTCAGGTGGAGAGAGATAAATTGGCACAAGCTGTTGTATGGAACAGTTCTTTATTTAGAAATATTTATTCAAACTTACTCATTTTTTTCTGTTCTACATGGTCTTTACTGAAATTAGTACAGTGTTTATTTGCAGTGTTTTGGATGTGTAGTATATGTAGTTTATTTATATTTTAAACCTTTTTAATGGGAAGAAATGAGGTAGGGTTGTCTGCATGTCCTGCATTATCTGCTTTCCTAATGGCAAGAACTTCTGTGGAAAGTTGGAGGAAGAAGTTGATCCCACAGTACAACAAGTTTGGCACATCCCCATGGCCTTGAGATGGTGTTTTCCATGGAATGTCCAAAGGCACCTAAAGGTAGGTGATGATTGTTACTTGTGTTTTACAGTTGGTAAAATGAAACCACTAGAGGTTTAAGTGGTTCACCTGAGGATCACATAATAAATCCAGAGTGTGTTAAGCACCAAACTCCCCAGTTCTCAGCCTCTGGCAGCATAGCTCCACTTAGAAAAGGAAAAGAATCCCCAAACCCTCTAATTAGTCATGGAAGGAGGGAATGTGCAGGCATCTCATACACTTTCAATCACACAGTTCTTTTTCATTGATGCAAAACATTTCTGGGGTGTGAGTTCACAGAGAGAAAGGGTGACTGAGGTGAGAAGTGTTCAAACAGCTGAACAAACCACACATACACTTGAAATTACTGCAGGGTTTGTAAGTTCATAAAAGCTTCATATCTGTAAGGTTTATTAGCCAGCATAATAATTTTCCAAGGGAAATAGGGGGAGCTGTGAGTTAATTATCCCTCCACTATGCTGCATGTGCTGTAACACTGGAGAAAAAGATGATTTTTCTTGTTTTCTGCATGTGATTGACCCATGTAGTGGTGATACAGAGGTTTTGTGGCCATAAAAACAAAGCAAAAATCCCCAGCAAACCCAAGAGTGACACTGGGGTGTGTCATGTTGAAGTGCCACCAGTAGAGATAACTCATTATTAATGCTCCCCTGGGCTCCTGCACACAACAAGGGAGCCTTTGGGGAATGTTTTTTCTGCATGACTGTGCCATTTTTCTCTGATTTGCAAAAAAGCTGCGTTCACACTGAAGCTCATTCAGAGAAATGAACGTGTCAGATCAGGGGAATGGATTTCAAAGCAAAGTCCACAACTTTTAGGTGGATTGATTTATTTTGCTGGTGTGAGTTTTGTTAGGATATTGATCTTCAAAAGTGTGATTTCTGTGGTTAGAGAAATATCCTTGGTGGGCTTTCATGCAGCTGGCAAGTATGATTCACTAGAAGTTGGTATTTTAGAGATTTTTTTTTTTTCAGGAAAAGTAATTTTTTCCACAAGACTCTGAAAGAAATTTATAATGTATATAAATGGAGTTTATTAAGGCTGTGGCAGATCGTGACCCACGTTAATTTGTAAAACCCAGTGTCTCATAACAAGTAGTCAAGTTTAGTGTTCTTGGGTACAATTCTCTGATCCTGACTTCTAGCAGCATATTTTCTTGGACCAAGAACATGTTTTCTCCAGTAGGTGTGGGACAAAATCTTGTATACTGATCAGACCAGCTACTTCCTGATTGAAGCATGAGAATAACTCACATGTCTGAAGTGGGTAGCAAATATAAAAATATCTCAACAGCTGCATGAACTAAACAGACATTTGAAAATTATGCCATTTACACGTTCCTAAAGCCTCCAAAGAGTAAGGATTATTGGTCAGCCTACTGATTTTCCAAGGGAAGTAGGTGATGTGAGTTAACCCTCCAGTACACTGCACACATTTTGGCACTGAAGAAAGCACCACATGGAACAGTGTTTCACCTTTTTATTTGCTGATGAGAAATCAAAAGCACTGGGGAAAAGCACTGAGAAGTCAAAAGCACTGGGAAATCCCTACAGTTGGTTGTTTTTTTTTTTCCAACTGCAGTCTGTTATGCCACTTTAAATAAACCTGGTAATCTACCAGACTAGTATTAAGATAAATGTTTTGTGGCCTCAGCTAAGTCCATTTCCTGCACTCATTTCTCAGCGTGCAGTTGAGAATGGCAATAGCTGGAGCACTTGGGAGGGATCTGGACAGACACTGATAAAGTACTCTGAAAAAAAGAAGTAGCTGATCACACCCATGGGTGGTCCTTTGCAATGATTTGTTTACAGAAATCTCTGACCTTATTTGCAACAAAAGCATTCTTCTGACAGGAGGCTGTTCTGGTTGTTCTGAAGTGTTCTGTGTCAGTTAATAGGCTGATGTCCTAAAGAGGGAGATTGAGAGGCCTGAGGTTAAAATCCACTGATGTAAGAGCTCATGCACTTTTCCTGTCTGTAACACAGGTTATTTGTCATTTAGAAAGGTGACTGATTGCTAACCTGGTTATGTTACCTGAACAAAGGAGTTAAAAATGGACTGCTCAGCTGAGTGGGTTTATTCCTGTGTGGATCCACTTGCTGGTTTGGGAGACTAATGGATAATGCATGATAGGGCTTTGGACACTTGGGATATCCATGAGATTGAAAGGCCAGGTATTCAGTAAGTTTTCCTTGGAAGACAGGAAGAAACAAGACAGCTCTGGCAATGCAGAGTTGTTTGCAGGCTGGAGAGAGTTCAAGTTTAGCAGAAGGTGTTAGATCACTCTAAGGATTCTAAAAAGTTTCCAGATAATGACAGGAGGCTTGACAGCAGAATACCAGAAACAGCAATCCAGATGAAACAGCCCTGGAGTCTCCTTTTTTGTTTTTAACTTTCTCTTCGACGTCTGTGCTTTTTCCAGTGAAACTTTTGTAACGGTTAGGTACAGTAGACAACAATCTCTCTGTGGCAATATTTCTCCTGGATCTTGAAGGCTTCCATAGTTTATTTACTGGCATTGCCTGTGCTGGCTGTAGGAAGACCATAACATTGTAGTACTGTGAGTAATGATGCACACAATGAGCTCCCAGCAGATCATCTGAAGGCTGATGCCATGTTGCAGGAAACTTAAGAGAAGCCCTTCAAATCACCAGGTCTTTTTTCCCTCTCAGGACTTGCTGCTGCAAGAGTTTCAAGGCTCCCTTTGAATGGTTTATAGTTCCTCTTTGTGTCCTGTGGGAGACAAAGAGCTGCTGTATGTAGCTGGTCATTATGGGAATCCTCACAGGTTCTCACTAGAATAACATAAGAGATGCCCTTGCAAAAAGATGGATTTCAGAATTATGTGTATACAGTGGATGATAAATACAGGCAACAAAGAAATATCAATAAGAACTTGGTGTAGAAAAGCTACTGCACTGACTCAGTCTCCTTCAATAACAATGAGTGTGGTCCATAGATTTTGGTCATTCCAGCAAAGCACAGGGTTCAGCTTATCCCATTTTCAGTTTCACTTAAACTTGCAGAAAGGTTTATTGGAGCCTTGAACTCTACATCAAAACAAAACCTTTGACAACTTCAAAACTTTACGAGGATATTTCGCCCCATTCATTAATTTCTTTTCAAGTCCATTTCTTCTGTCAAATGAGGACAGTGGCAGATGAATTGGTATCCCTGAGCTAATGTTCATCCTGATGGGACCCCAGACTAAGAGAGAACCTTGATGGGTGTTCCCCTCCAGCAGCGACCTGCGGTTCTTGGCAGCCCTGGGAAGGAAAGGGCCAACGCCAGCCAGAGGAAGGGTTTCTGTTTTCAGTGCACCAGCCAGATTTGGGTGCTGCTGCCAAGAATGCAGATGTTATTAGTGCTGCAAAAAGAAACTCTGTTCAGGGGTCTTTATTTTCAATTCCAGTTTAATTCATGTTAATACTGCAAAGCATATTCTCCACTACCTTAATGCCATTTCACAGCCCCGGGTGGAGTTGCCCTCGTGTTACGGAGTGGAAATGGGTTCAGGGTCTTTAGGGAGTTGGAGTTATTATACCAGATTTAAAGCATAAATGGGCAAATTATGTTGGTGGGGGAGAGATGGGGTAGGGAGAGGAAAAGCCTGGGATATGTGAAGTGGTTTCAGTAAGAACCAGTGTGAAATTTCATTCCCTTCTCAAGAAGACACCAGCCTTTTCAAAATCTCCCCCATTTTTCCAGGCTTAAAGTAAATAAGTAAATAGCTCATGCTCCCACTTGGTGGCTTCCAATGGAACCCAGAACCAGGGGGTACAAAAGAGACACAAAAAGTCATTTAATGGCTTGAAAGGAAATAGTTTACAAATGGATGAGGTAGGATTGATTCTTAAGGATTGCCCCATTTGGTTTTTGCAGCAGAGGATTGCAGCAGAAGAATTTTGTTCACCTATTCCTATGTTCACTATATACACCCAACAGGCTATGCAAGGTGCTTGAGTGAAGAAATACTTAATTACTGAAACTTTCATTTATATTAGCTCTAAACCCTCATTTTGTTACTTCCTGTAATTATCCACGCCAAATAAACACTGAAGACTGTGTCTCAGGTTAATTTAGGCCCAGGCTCAGCAAGGTAATTTAATTAAGCACCAGTGTAATTCACAGCACATTAGAAGTCCCACTGAAACCTACTTCTGCCGTTTTGCAGTTGTTTCGAAGCTGGTTTTACTTCTTGACGCTCCAACACGAGCCAAGCTTAGGTTTTTTTTTCATTTCAGCTCAAGTTATGAGCAGGGGAGAGAAAGGCAATTTGAGGTTAAGTGGAGAAAAATTGTACAGACTACTTGGGGAAAAGCAGAATTTTAAGTAGAAATGAATGTAGAGGATGTGAAGCAGGTGTGGTATGGGCTGGGTGTTCCCAAGGTGCAGGTGGAGGGTCCTTGCTGTGTACCCAGTTCCCAAGGTGCTGCTGGGATGGGCCTGCACAGGAGGGGACAGGAGGCCTCCCTTTATTAAATGCCCTGGGGCTGGGCTCTGTTGTGCCCTTCATGATAAAAATTTGGTTGGATGCTGGCAGAAACCAGATCTGCACTTGATTGCTCACCCTGTAGCTCAGAGTGTGCTGGGGGAGCTTTTTGCTGCTGCTGAAACTGTGGCAGAGGAATTGCCCGGATGAATTTCTGTTCAAAAGTTCTAAAGAAACCCTCACCTTGGCATTAGCTGGGTTGAAATATTTTTAAGATCCAGCTTGCTCAGAGTGTGGTCCTGTTCATGTTGGTATGAATAACTCCATTATGCAAAAAAATATTACTACTGCATAAATTAGAAGAAACTTGGACCCTGTGCCATTCTCTCAAGAAATTGTGAATGCAGTTGGGGAATTGACAAATATCTGGAATATTAATTGAAAACACCAGAGAAAATGCCGTATTTCTTGTTATGGCTACAACAGTGTTAAAACTCACTTTCTTTGAGCTTTAAATAATTATCTAGATAATTATGCATTTTTTAAACCTATTAAAACCATGCTATAAAAATTAGTGCCAGTTTTATATAAAATGTAGAGAAACTTAGCCCATGTAAAATGTTTTTTAGTTGAGGAAAATACCTAAACAAGTTTCTGGAAGTTTTGAAACATTTTGACAGAACTTCTGATGTAATGATAGAGAAAATGCTGAAATATTAGCATTTTAAACCAAATGTTTTTTGTGTAAAACAAGAAGAGTCAATCATCACGTTAAAGGGAGGTTGTTAGAACAATGAAGCAATTTATCAAATGCAAATGCAGGGTTATGAATAGACTAAAAAAGCTCTTAGCTTCTTGTCCAGAGCTGCTTTCCCACAAAGTTAACATTAAGTCAGTGACAGAATTGCTGGGAAACTGGGGTACATGCACATAGAAAATTTGTTTGGGAAATGTTTCTGGTTTTGGATTTATCAATACATAATTCTGAAAAATACTTTTCTTTTTCTTTCCATACCCACTCCATCTTTTTGCTTAAAATTTCTAGTGGGAATGCTGATGCCTCATATGAATGAATAGTGGTGCTTGGAAGCATTTTAACTTTGTACAGTAACATTGAAATGCAAAGTTGTTATTTAAAAAGTTAAAGAAATAATAATTTAAAAATAGCACTGTTGTCCTTTCAAGCACTTTCATTTACTCCCACTTATTTTAACTGAATTGTTTGTTTAATTTGCATCACATCTTCTATACGATCGGGTCAGTCTATGGAAACTGCTGAGTTACTTCTGTTTCTTTATCTGCTCCAAGGGAAGTGTTCCTGAGTCAGCAAAGGGAACCCAGCACATTTCCAGCTTCCAGAAAGGAAGGCTCAGGAGAAAGACAGGCAAACCACTGATGAGCCAGTAACAACAGAAAGAAAGAAGAGTAAAGTGGAGCAGCTTGGAAGGAAGGCCCAGGTGGACACCAAGAGGAAGAGCTGAGCAATCTCACTCTGGCAGTGGGGTAAGAAAACTTAGAGCAAGCACACACAGCAAGATCATGGTGAACTTGTCAGAAATCAGCCAAATTGTATTGCACAAATTTACAATCCCTGCTACACTGAAAGTCACAGTAGGGGTGCTTGTCTCAGTATTGTCTCTGACGTTCCTGCTCTTCAGAGAGCTTCATGCTGTCCAGGGACTGGGGGTTTGATGGAAACTCTTCTTCCTCCCAGCTGCTCCTCACGCGTCCCAGGACTGCCACAAAGGGGATTGGCTTAGGGTTCTGCTCCTCAAAACAAGCAGCCCTAAGCCTTCTCTGATAGGCCCCTCATTGTCCTTGTGCCTGTTCTCCAGGTTTTTTTGTTGTGTCCACATCCTCCTGGGGTGGTGGTGGCCACAGCTGGGCCGTCCGCTTCCCCCCGCCGAGCTGAGCGCGAGCCTTGCTCCATGTGTTCTACAGATGACACTTGTTTATTTTTCCCACAATGGTTTTCCATTTTTCCCAGCAGCATGATGTTGTTGACTCATATCTGTGATTTAATATATTGTAGCTCAGTAGTGAAATGGTAGAGGATTTGTGGGTTTGATTTTTTTTTTGCCTTTCTGACTGCTTTAATAAAAAGAAAAAGAAGGTGCTGTAGGATCACTGGGAGACTTTATTTAATTTATTGCTGTTCTCAATGCTCAGGTTGAAAAGCCACATTGACAAAAGTACCTCCTGACATCATGAATGTCACTAAGACTGGGCTATCAGAAGAGCTGTACAGCCCCTTTTAATCAGTATCAGCTGAGAGCGTTGTGCTTGACTTCAGGTTTGTTTTTATTCATAAAATAATTTTAATTTTTTTAAATTGGTTTGGAAGACTAAGTTTGAAAGCAAAGCTAAAACTCTGGTCCTTATTTCTCTTTTGTTTCAGTGAAGCTGAAAGATTGCTGTCCCCTTGCTGTCTGTGTTGCAGCAATCTGAACTTGTTTTCAGCCAAAATATTACCTGTGTGTCCAAGCCTTTTTCCTCCTGTCAACAGATCCATGTTGATGGAAGGCTCAGTTTTGTTATTCATGCTTAAAACTGTGTTTTACCTTGCAAGTCTACACTGGAGGCATTATGTCATGAGAAGTATCAGAGATAAGAAGTCCTGAAAAACCATAATTTGTGTGCAAGCTGACATGTTTCAACAACATGGATAGGGATGAAAAGGTTGTGTGTTGTTTTGGGGCGGGCTTTTTGTTGTTGTTTTGTTTTGGGGTTATTATTTTTTTTATTTTAAACACGATTTGGGAACAAATGCATGCTTAACCTCTTGAGACCAAACATATGTTAGTGTGAAGTAACAAACTTGTGTGTTTGTTGCCCATTTCATGAATACAAGCCAAAAATATTTTGACATCACTAGTTAAAGTTTGATAAAAGGTAATTACTGGTGTAGAAACACCCAAGATGTTTGCCATGTTGGCTGCCTTTCAGTCCATCCCACTGAATATTGCAGTGCTTTCCAGTCAGAAGTTAGAGACCATTTCATGAATGCTTACAGCAACCTGGCAAAATTTCCTGCCACTGTCTGTGCACTGGCTCTATAAATCCCAGAGTATTTATTTCTGGGGCTGTCATTTTCTTCTTAGAAGAACATTTAATACTCTATCTGTATCTTCTGCACACATTCAAGTGGGAAAAGAAAAGAAAGAAAAAAGTGGGGGGAAATGTGTTGCAATAGTTCATTTTCAGCTAGTGTTTTGTGTTGATGTTGCAGCAGCTGTAGACTCTGCAAAGTGGAGTGACTCTTGATTTAGTCTGGGACATGATTTTCCTCATTCTCCCACTGCTTACTGAGCTCAGCATGTCCCAGTGTTGTTTGGGAGAGATAGAGTCAGCTTTTCTAGGTAGCATTACTCTCTCCATGCCTCTCCCTGCAGACAGCAACTTCTGTGTGATAAGGCTGAGTTTTCAGCTCTGAACACAAATCAGAACACACCATTTCTTAGTAAGAGCATTAAAGTGAGACCTCTGTGCATGGCCAATTTGCCTCCTGCACAATGCTCCACTCAGTTTGCAGCTTTAATGCAGCAGGGTTGGAAATAATCAGGCTTTGAAGCAGGAGCGTGTGGCTGAGCACACAGAGCAGGAAGCAGGAGGTTTGACAATTGCATCATTATCTGTGCCATGCAGACAGAGCAGCCCACCAGAGAGCTCTGCATCACAAATGTACTGGTGGAAATGGGAGTCAGTCCTCTCCCATCCAGAATTCTGGGCAGTGGACTGGACAACAGCATGAATGTTCAGTGCTGCATTGTTCAGCTTCTGAGTTTCTTTGGTTTTCTTTTTTTGGTTTTCTTTTTTATTTTTTTCTGCCTTTGTAACTTATCTCTGCCTCTTCTCTACAGCATCCTCGAGGCTGATGTGCTGCTGGTGGAACCATATACTCATATTCATCCCAAATCTCTTCTGCTTTTTTGCCAGCTCCACTTCCCAATTCAAACTGGCCAGAGGAGCAGTGGTTCTAACCAGGCCAAAGTGCATGTTAGGAAGTGAGGACAGGAGACTGTGAGCTCTTACCAGCAACAAAAAATAGCTGCAGACAGCTTAGCAGCCATCAGGATTGGAGATGGATGGGGGCAGAATGCTGTGAGTGCTGCTGGTTCCTGCAAAATTCCACTGGAATGGGTATTTCTGACTTAAGGGGAAAAACCCTCCCCATAAACAATAGGGTGGGTTTAGTTCTTAGGACATTTAATGATGTACTGGCACATAGTAACTGCACTATAAATATAGTCTGAAAAAATATGAGCTTAGCTTGGAAACTGCTCTCAGCTAAATTATCAGGTTTTGATCCTGACCTAAACTGATCCCACATGTTTCTGTATTCTCCCAATGTTTGAGTGCACAGTAAATCAAATGTAATTTTTGCTTTTATTGCAAAGAATGAACAGAAGAGATGAGGAATTATGACTTTGGCATATGTTTATCATACGGTTCAGGATTGCTTGATATCTTTTTGGGGTTAAGATTTAAATGAAGTTTAAAACGGGTACAGCGGATCAAAACCTGTTAACTTGTATTAGCTCAGAGAAAGCAGCCTGAGGTCCACCAAAGTGCTCATTTCACAAACATTCAGTGCCTCTACAGAGAAGAATGTAGTGATTTAACAAGTATGAGTGTGCTGTGCTCACACGTACAGACTGTGTGAAGAAGCAGTACCACAGCAGGGAGCAGTAAAGGAGGAGGATGTATCAAATGACTTCTTTGGTAATGATACCCACTGCTTTAAAGTAACAGCCATTGTACCCCTGCATTGTGGTGCTTCTCCTTTTAAAAATGAGCATGTTCAGCATTTACTATTTTTACTTCTCCTAAGGCCTTCTCTTCCCTCTTCACTCCTCCTTCTTGTACCCATTTTGGCAGTGATGCCATAAACAAGTGTCTGCTCTGCAGCATGGAGCTTAGCCTGCCCACTTCAGCTTTAAAACTCTTTACCTTTCTGTTCACAAGCACTTCTTTGTCATCTGATCCCTGCCCTCCAGCCTTTTTTACTTTTAAGATATTTCATACTTTTTGTTGTTGCACCTTGTAACTTCTTCCTGTTCTCTTCAGCTGCCTTTTCCAATTTTGTTTTGTTTTACTTAGGAGCTGGTATTTATAATTCTTTCTGGTATTATTGAAATATGGCTAAACTTGTCTTCTTGAACTTGACTTTCCTAATGGACTGACTTTCCCCTCTGAAACTTTAGTCTTGCAGCATGATTTTTGTGAGCTGACTGCCCACACAAGTCTGCTGCCATGTGGGCTGTAGAGTCAGCTTGTCTGAAGCCTTCCTCAGTAATTACCAGGTAATAAAAGTTAACTGCCCCATAAAACCACATGGATGAACCATGCTATTGCTGGCTTGCCCTACTCAGCCATCCTCTTCTTGTGTGCTGGATCTTTTGGGCACAGGAATGAACTACCCAGGGTCCCTTGTGGCTCTCTTCTCTGAGTTTCTGATAACTGGTGACCTGGCCACAGGCTGCCAATGCCCAGAAGCACATCTCAAACTAGGAGCCTGAAGCAGTGAATCTAAGAAGTTCCTATTTTATTTGTCAGGAGAGGGAAAAAAAGAAGTTAAGGCACTCCAAAGTTATTCTCCAATGCTTAACTGTTTTCACCTTGAAAAATGTTCCAGAGTAATGCTTCAGAGCTTATCTATTGCAGCACTAAATTAGCTGCTGCAGAGTGAAGGTGTCTAACATGGACTCAAAAGAGGTCAGCTTTGCAACTTGCCTGAATTGGCCATGACTCAAACTGGCAGAACTAGTCTTAATTTTGTAGTTCAGTAGATGTGTATGATAGTTTTATGGAGAATTGGAAATAGCAGGTTTCTGCCAACCTGCTAACAGGATTTATATCGCTCTTGTAACTTGTAATTTTTACTGCTGTGGCTCTGGTATCTTCTTTTATCATGTGTGTCTTCTGCCTCATTTTTTATTTCTTGATGAGATAACAATCCCATTTGGGGTTTGGGTTTTTTTTTTCTTTCTGCTTTTGTTATAACTAAGTAACTGAGTTTTCAGGCTTCTTCAGGGGTTGCAAGTATGTCTGTGCAGAGCTCCTGGGAGAATTGTAAAAAAGTTTAAAAATTATACAGAAGGCCATTAAAATACAGGGTGGCAGCTTGGGAGGGGGGGTGCTTCTGAGTCGTAGAGTATCCAGAATATTTTAGGGTATCATTTAATCTATGCTTCTGCCCCAAAGAAGAATCTTTACACTAATATTCCTAACAGAGGCTTGTTTAAGTTGTCCTTACATAGTGACAACCCTTCAGCCTCATTAGGCAACCTTAACCTTTGGAAAGCTTTTCTTAATCTTGAGTCTAATTCCAGGATCCCAGAAATAATCTGTTTGGGGTAGTGCCAAAAGAATTCAGCTTCTCTTCTGCTGGCTGCACTGATTTTCCAGAAGTGGAGGAGGGAAGCAAAGTATGAAAGGTACTTTCAGAATAAAGTGGGTATTTTCAATCCTTTTGTTAGATTGATTCTTTTTGTCATTAACATTGCTGGGAATGCCTGCAAACACTTCAGGGTCTCCCCTTTGCAAGAGGGATCACAGCTGAGTGTTTCCTGCACTGAAATCAAAATCCTGAGCTTTCTGCAAGGGCTGCACATGGCCACACTGCTTTTAGTTAAAAACCAGTGGGCTGAGAGCTAGGCAAGGGAGCTGAGAAAGGGAAGCACTTGAGAAGGCCTTGATTAATAGCATCCCTAAATGACAATGGCTGTTTTATGGTTTTTATAAGGACTGTAGTGTTTCTCATACATAAAAATAGACAAGATGTGGTTGCAATTAATGGAGAGCTCTTTGTTGAAGCTGTTGACTGTAGGAAAGAACCCAAGGGTTTCTTATGCTCCTCAGTTGTAAAACTAACTAAATACATCTAGGGCTGCCTTGTGTCACTCCATGGCATCTTTCAAAGCTGTAATTAGCAGATATCTAATGAGTTGTGGCTAAAGCATGTGGATCAGATGACTCACATATTTACTTTAGGCCTCTGATTCTCTACACAAGAGAGAATAACTTGGGTGTAATGTCTAGAAACTCATTTTTCTTGGGTTGTCTTGCCTAGAAACTTTATTTCTTCCGCATGGTCTGTCAAACTGAGTCCTCTCTGGTTTCCTCAGTGGCAAGGTACATCTAAAATGTTTACTGGTGAGTCTTTGCTTCATGAAGACTTCATGAAAACCATATTTTCACTTGCATTTTTTAGCAAGATTGTCCTGTTCTTTCCCAGTGTAACTTTTGAGCATAGGAAACAAATCAAGCCAGGGTACATTTTTAGTCAGGGAAGGTAAGGGGCAGCTACAGCCATTCTTCCACTGTTGTCTGCTTGAACAAAGGTTGTTAACACCTCATGGTGTCCAGGAAGAAATTGTTTTCAGGACAAGAGTTTGTGTGTCAGTTCAAACTACCTAGTTTGAAGCCTTCTGATTTTTTTCAGCCCACAGGCATTTCTTTTGTGTTCTTTCCTTAGCCCATTAGAAAACTTTGAATGTAAGCTTTGACAGTAATTTCATATTGACTGTGTTTGAGCTGACCTTGGTTCAGAAATTTCCTAATTGCTCCCTGTGCTTGGCCATTCCACCACAAAGGATAAAGATTCAGATGAACCAAATATTGAGCTAAATCAAAGGTATATCTCTCTGTTAGCTGTTGTTCTGCACAGCTGGTTGTTCCTGAGACTGTTCAAAGCCATTCTTTAAGAAATAACTGCATGAGTGCAGCTGTGAGAGCAGCACTTACACCTAGACCCATACCTGTAAACAGTGTGTTGTGGGCAACTCCTGAAATGGGTTTATTTCTGCAGTCAGCACTTTTCTAGGCATCTGTCCCAGGAGACCTGAACTGAATGTTCAACAAGTTTTTAATAAAGAAAGAAAAAGCATGGGGGAGGTTAGCATGTGCTGTAAGTGTCTGTTTTATAACAGTCATGGTTGTCACAATAAACATGATTGATGTGTTCTTCATCACCAACCACTCTCTTAATTCTTTAGATGGTGGCAAAGACGAATAGGGAGCGAGCTGCATCCTTCTGGAAAGCTGTGAATTTAAGCAGTGCCAATCTCATGGTTACAGGCAGCTCACTGAATCCCGTGGGAGGTGCAGTCAGGCCAGGAGTGCTTTTCCTGACAGGGATTTTTCATGTGCCAGTCTGGTTTGCCCCTCAGCCCAGTTGTATTTCTCTCAGTGATGAAAACAGAAAGTACATTATCCTTTATCAAATTGGCTGTAATCTGTGGGCACTGAGTAACTCATGTGAGTTGTGTAATTTATGGAAGATAGGCATTACTTTGGCTCCAAAATATACAATTTTTTAGTTACATCTCTGTCTATGACACTGGTTTGTCATATAGTCTAAACATATGGGGGTTCTTTGGGTTTTATTAACCACACATTAAGCTGTAAAACTAACTCCTGTGACTGGTAGGAACACAAGTTGCCATGAGCCATTAAGTAGGTAAGTAATTTTTGCTAATAAGATAATGTGCCTTGTCTGTCAGTCAGGCAGATCTTATTCTTCTGCTGGCTGCTTTCAGACATGTTTAATGGACTGAACTAAAGGAAAATGCCTCCTAGCAAGGATCTTCTTGCTTGAAAGGTGTTTGTAATTATCACTATGAAAGCTTCCCCAAAGTGATCTTTTTAGGATCTGTTTAATGAGAAAATCCTAAACTTACACAGGTAGTGAGAGTCAACTAATGACTTCAAGCTATAAGGAAAGTAATTCCTGACTGAATGATTTAGGCTGTCAGCCCATGATCTAGAGCTGAGGGTCTGAACTGCACAGTGTGGTCTGCACCTGGGAACACAAGAGTACAAATTGCCTGAGCATCCCTACTCCACCAGAGCTCCCAGCTTCCAGAGTAAATAGGTATGGTCAGGCAAAGGCTGGAAATAGTGAGCCTGGGAGATGTGTGGCATGGCCAGACACTTCTCATTAGAGTCTCCCACCTCTCAGTGATGCCCCTTGGCAAAAATATTTGTAATGTCCGTCCTTTTCTTCCAAAGAACTGACTCATGTCTGGGATCCCAAAACTTTTCCTAAAACGGAAAGAGTGAAGCTGCTGTTGTAGAAGAACTGAATTCAGTGTTTTCCCTCCCTTCAGACCCACACTGTTAATTGAACAAGGAGAAAACTGGCAGAGAGTCTATCAGTTTTCTGTCTTGAAATTCCAAACCATTGGAAACAACAAAGCCTGTTCCTGAGTTTTCACTCAGAGGAGGGGCATGGATAAATAACACAATTGCATTTGGAAATGAATGTATGAGTTGACTTTCAGGTCTTTTCAACTTGCTTGCAGTAATTGATATGAAATTATTGTACAAAAAAAAGTCTAATTGTCTTGTAATGTAAAAAGCAGCTGCTGAATGGTTTGTGAAACACAGTCAAAGGCTGTTTTGCTTCTTTCTTATTGTAAGGGTTTGTGTATTTGTGCTGAATGAGAGGAATGGGCTGCTTGTAACCTACCAGGGCAGCCTGCTGTGGTCTGACCTCACTCTGCTGCGCAGTCTCCATTTCATAACTTTGGAAAGGGCTCAGCAATTTCAGCTGAGATGGGATTTAATCACCTTAATTGGCTGTGATGGCTAGGAGCACTGGGAGCTGGATGGAAGGAAAGGATTCCTGTAGGTGCCCACACTGACACACAAGCAGAGCCCATCAGTTACCTCGTGGCTGTGACAGCAGCTGCTGGGCCAGCCCATGGCTCCAGCTCCACACTGACCACTGCCCGAATCCACACATTCCCATGGACAGCAGATGGCTTAGGGCACTGCAAGGAGACTTAGGGGACAAAAATCAGCAAGAAATCAAGTTCTAGTGATTTTGCTCCTCATGGAATGAACTTTTATTGCTGGAGTGGCAGAGCAACCCCACAGGTCACTTTTTGTGAGGGTGAGATCCCTCTCATCTGCTTTTCAAATCAGTTTGTCGTCTATCATTTGTCAGATATGAGTTTGTTGTGTACACCTGTTTTAGTTCTTCTTTTTCTCTCCTGCAGAAGGCTTGTTATAGATACAGTCAAAAATGCTAGTTGTTTCTTTCATTTTGAACACATTTACTACATATATATATATATGTGTGTGTGTGTGTGTATATATATATGTAATATTAGTGGAGCAAAGGCATAACCAGTACTTATGTACCACTTGTGGCCATCAAACCACAACCTGCCTTTTACAGGTGATGTGTATTTTAATGTCCTTTAAAATCGTCTTCAGTTGATTTTGAAGGTGGTCAGAGGTTGAAATACTGAGTAACTGTTTTGAGAACATTATTCCAAGATACACAGCTGGCAAAGATAATACAGTAGTTTTATAACCTGGGGTATGTCTCTGCAGAGTGGATATAATTTAAAAAAATAATATATACTTCACAATGCTTGGATGTTGTGGACAGATGAGTGAATGTGGAACCAAGCTGCAGCCAGTAAACTCCATCTTTCATGTTGTCAGATAAGCTTGTTTAAAGTCTAATAGCTACTTTTAATTGTTGTTCATTAACCTTTGAATTTTGGCCCCTGAATAACAGGTGGAGGATACCGTGACTAATGTTTTGGTGAGCTAGAGCAGAGTGTAGTGTGCTGATGTGGGAACAAGGTACTGTAAGACACAGCAGCCTCAGCTGATGACTGAGCTGCAGCTTTTAGCCTGGCTGGGTTTTTTTGTTTATTTGTCCAGGAGAAGGGGGAATACTGAAGAAATTGTGCATTATTACAACAGTGAACAGTTGGCTGCAGTTCATATCAAGAGACAAAGAAAGTCATGCCTAATGACTAAAACAGACAGCAGGTTGCAAATTTGGACTTCATGATGCAATCCAGCCAGTAACATGAAAGACAGGAAATATCTTACATGTGCTGCCTTTGGGAAACAACAGAAGATAGGGAGGTCAAGCATGGCTCTGCTACATTTGCTGATAAATCTTTTTCTAATAGTGAGCTTTTTCCTTTTTCTTTTCTTTTCCCCCCTGAGCAGTGGGAAGATGAAGCAGCCTTGCTGCCAGCTGCTCTGCGTTGGTCAGTGCCTGTGAGAAGGATGGGCCCATCAGCGCGGCGGAGCGCGGCCGTTCATCACCCAGCACGTGCAGAGGTGGGGCTGGCAGTGACCTTGAGCTCTGCACCAGCAGCACCTGGCCAGCCAGTGATAATGGCCATCCCTTATCTCCAGGTAAACTCAACAGGCTCCTGCAGGTAGGGATGGCCCTGGAGCAGTTTGTAACTGGTGGCGTTTGAGAGCGTGTCTAAACTCAGTTTAGTGAGACCACTGCAGTGTTTGAAACCCCTGGTTTTGTTAGGGCTGACACAGGCCTTTGTCTGTATTCCTTTGCACTCCTGGAAAAATAAGATGGCAGACTTAAGGGGGTGGGTGTTGTTATTTCTGTTAGCAAATCTGGGCAAGTCACTAGAAAAATGGTGTGGTAATGAAAACAGTAAAATTGTGCAGATTTTCTTCATAAATCTTGAAAAGCTGTGAAAAATGGCAACTTCACAGTTGCAATCCAAACACACCATAATACAGCAAATGACATTATATGATTCCTAATATGTTGGCTGTACTGCTCCTACTAGAATGACAAGTTAACACTGGCTGATTTTAGGTTACTGAGAAGCAGGATCCTTGTTCCAAACAGTTGTCATTTAAAAAAGGAAAGGATAGAAGTGAAGGAATAAGTTTCATGTCATCAATGGATTTCTCTTTCTCATCTCTTTAATTACTTTATTGTGATGAGAAAGATGAGGATTTTGTATATAATCATAGTAAAAGATCAGCCACTCTACATCAGGAAAAATATGTGCTGGAGTTCAGTTCTGTTTCAGCAGAAAGCAATAACCAAATTCAGAACAACTTCAGCATTATAGGTTAAGGGATGCAATCCCTGGGTTAGAGTGCAATAAAAATCTACCGGAAGCCCAGAGAATCAGCCAAGAGACATTTTCAGAAGTCTGGATTTCCTGTGTACAGTGAATTCTCAGAACATCTTGTGGCCCTACAAGGTTGAAATTAAGTTGTTGGTTTCCAGCTGCAAGTTATTGGTGTGGGGAATGACATGGATCAACAAATGCTTGTGCACTTCCATATTTCTGGACTTTAAAGAGCTAGTGACAAGGTAATTGTTTGATACATGCAATATGTTATGGGACCACTATCCAAATAACACCAACATCAATATTTAACCATATTGTCAGCATATGAGTGATCCTTCCTCAAATGATGTCTGAGAGCAACAAAACCACATTTTCTCAGAAAAAAAGTTGCATTTGCATGTTCAGTGGAGAAAAATCTCTGCTGGTAATCATACATTGCGGTCAAGTTGCTCAAAATGGCTGAGTAACTTCTGCCAGATAAATGTACACTGAATTTATTCTGTGAAAACCAAGCATGAGCTTGGCTGGCACAGCACAGCCCTACTCAGACATGCTTATTCTCCAAAGGAGCTCCAGGAACCGCTCTTGAAATTCCAACTCAATTGGAATTCAAACTTGCATTGCTCTGAGTGACACCACGAGTTTACTGAGTCAGTGAATAGGATTGGTTGCTTTCATTTGAGCCTTCCTGAAAGCAAATTTAAAAAAAAAGAACAGATCAATAGCTTTGAAAATGTCCATTTATATATTATTATACTTTGGTCTGCTTGTATTTTTCTCCATAATCATATTGTCATAAACATTTTCCACTGAAAATATTAACTGAACGACCCCTTTATTTTTCCAGACCAATGAATTTTTAGGAAGATGAACTGAATAACATTTACATAAATCAGAAAGTGTTGATGGTTGTGTTTCCATGCATTGAGGCCATCTCTGAAGGAAGCTATAAGCCAGTTTTCATGTATGAGGTAAGAACATGGTCAATAATAGATCTTAAAGCATTTTAGGAGACTTTGACCTTAGCAGTGTATGTCATGTTAAACCAATAAATGAGAAGTGACTCAGTTCTATTAATAACAAATCTAAGTAGCCTTGAAATTTCTGTAAAGTGCCCTTAGAATAAATTTCACCTCAAACAGGTTTCATTGTCCTCCAGGTTTTCTCTGGTATTTTTCAGCTATGGGTGCATGTAAAATATTACATATTATCTTTTGTTTAGTGTCAGTAGTTCCACACCATACAGAAAGTGCATTTGGCTTGTCCTGGGGCAAAAAAAGAGCCTAAATTGAACTTGTCACTTTATCCTGTTACAGGGTCTTGCATGCACACTGTCTCTTGGTTCAATGTTATTTGCCTGTCTTTCCATTGTTGCCATTTTTCTATTTTTAACATGTTTTTTATTAGCATGCCATAGTTCATGTTAAAATTCAGTGTACACTGTGTTCTTGACTCTAGATCTTGCTCCTTGAAGATGCAGATTTGCTGAAAAACAATACTATTTAAAAAGTAAACAGTTTCCTTTTCTCCCAGACTAACATGAAAAACAGTCTCTCAAAACAAATCAATTCAAAGTTCTCCAAGAAACATATTTGAAAATAAATGGGAAGACATTTGTCTTTGTAATGGATAGTGTATTTTTAGGTAGTATAAATTTTATAGCAGTCATAAAGTTTTATGAATTTTAACAAATGTCCTTCTCAGAATAACTTGGATCTTATTTGTTCGTGTGTTATCTGGGAAAAGGTCACCAGATCTGTTCCAAAAAGTGAGGAATTTGCAAGTGGGAGGTTACCTAGGCTTGGGAAGAGAGTTAAAAATCAATCTCTGCTTGCTAGTCCTGTAAGCTGCAAGATGCCAAACCTGAGCTGCAGGACAAAATGTCCTTGAAATTGCTGTGTGTCCATGTCCTGTGTGCTGGCTGGCACCCAGCCCACAGGTGTGCCTGCACTGAGCTCAAAATCCTCCAGTCACCTTGAGGTGCCTCGCTGAATTTAATTCCAGTACAGCCAGGGATACAAACCATGTTCTAATTACTGCTTCAAACCCCATCACGTTTGTGGATCCAGCTTGCAGTAGGATCCTGTGCAATGACACAAGGTCTGCTCCAGCAGAAACTGGGAAGCAAAGAGTTTTACCATTTTTTTTCCTGTTCACTTTAAACTGTTGACATGGAGCTAAATTTAGTATGCTGAAGGTGTTTCCATGTGTCACTTCTAATAGGATACAGGTGTCAGACAATTTGAGATTATTTCAAACCTAATTTTCTTAGAGTGAAGATACAAACAGTTACACCAGAAGCAGATGTTGGGCCTTTCTCACCCCTCCAAAATGTGGTTTGGCATCCATCCAGACTGAGTCTATGGGGAAAAAGAGAAAATTATATTTAATTTTGGCTTGCTTGGTTTCCTCCTTTCAAAATCTACATCAGTGTGTAATAAAAAAACAAACCCATCCCTTTTCCCTCTGCTTTACACAGGGACTGAGTATCTTGTTGCAAACAGATGGAGTACAGGCAGGTTGGGATGTGAATGCTTTTCCATCTCCACATTATCACTTTGTGGCCCAAAACTTGACACAAAATGCTGTCTTTTCCTTTTTGCCCTCTTACCCATGTCTCTGCCACTTGCTTTTCTAGGGCACTTATACTGAACTATAACAGCCAGGAAGCAGAGGGGTGGCAAGGGCTGTGCCCAAAGCACCAACTCAGGGTCCTGCCTCTGGCCCACCTCCACTGACCAACCTGAGGCTGGTCACAGACTCAGAAAAGAAGCCCTAAAAGAATCTTCTGTCCCTCTGCCTTCCAGCTGCTTCCATTTTCCCTAGCTTGAAGTAAAATCTCAGCTGTACACATGGATACAGGAACTACATCACTTGCTGGCACTGGTCTGTCCTGAGGACAGCAGGAGTTCTCCATTAGGAGCTTCAGTGAGTTTAGTTACACTTCATCAGAACTCATGTGGGTGTCAGAAAAATGGAGCTTATAATCTTGATATTACAACCTTGTAGAAAAAGACTGTACTCCAAGGTTTGCTGTGTGAATTTTGGGTTCTGCTGCTCAAATACCTCTTTCTGCAGCTGCTTATAGTGACTGAATCTTGTGAGTGTAAAAACACCAAAAAATGCTCCACTTGAACAGGGGGTTTTAATCAGTGTTGGTCACTCAGATGCTGGTGAACAAGAAATTCTTTAAGACTTAAGAAGTTAACGTGCCAGAGGAAGTAGGGCACAGAGTCCTTCCACACATGGAGAGGACTCCACAGACAGACAGATACAGGGAGAAGTGAGCAGATGGTGGACAGGAGGCATTAAAGGCACAGCTCATCTGCACAGGGCCAGTCCAGGCTGCACCAGGAAGGTTCCTGAGTCAGCTCCCTGCGAGGCTGCCGGCAGAGGTGGGGCAATGTGATCAATAGGAGGCATCAAGTGTTGGCTTGGCAATCAAAGGCAAAACTGTGGAAATGCCACTCTGCAAATGGGGTTTCACTGCGCTGCCAGAAGTTCTCTAGAGGCATTGGAAGACCAACCCTGTAACAGGAAATTAATCAGAAGCGTTTTTGAGCGGCTCCTCGGCTGGTGAGTGCTGCTGGGGCTATTTATACCTCTGAACTACAGCAATTTACCCTGCTAAGGAGCTGCTCAGATGTCACACATTAGCCACTGCCAGAACAAATGACCTTTCTGCACAGTACACTAAGAACAAAGAGATGAAAATTCCCATTTTCCAAGCATGGTCCAAAAAAACCTCTGTGCTCTTGTTAAACCAGCTGCATTGAAGAGGAGTGATTAGAACAGGCCTTTTTTTTTTAGCCTGCACCTGTCTCTCATTCCACAGCTGAGGACACACTGAAATCCACTTCCCTCCAGACCTGATCCTGTAAGAGCTTCAGGTGGTAATTAAATTCATCATTATCTACATCTATTCCTACTTAAACACTTGAGGGGAAAAACCACCTGAAGGCCAGCAGTTGCTGGAACTTGTAGTAATGAGTCACCCCCAAGGGGAAAAAATGCTCCCCCATTTCTCCACCTCCAAATGGGTGAGATTTTTCTTGGTTTTCACTCTTATGGAAGTTGAGGTCTTGCAAAGGAGGGAAGATTTTGAGCAGCCTTATGTGTCAGTCTCTTGAGAAGGTGACAGCTTCACTCCCAGCTAGGAAGAGAGGTTCCCTGACTGTTCTGTCAAGAAATACACAGGAAAGAACTGTGCCAGATTACTGCAGAAAAGATGTGATTTTTTTTTTTCCTGGGGAATTTAGGATGTTTTTGGGGAGAAACCTAGATTCAGCATCATCTCTGGAGAATTGGGACCAGTCATTTTCTCTCCTGACATATGCCTTTATTGTAAATATGTTTAAAGCATACAGGGTACTATGAGGTATTCCACTTATTCCATGCCAATGAATCACAGAATCACAAGGTTGGAAGAGACCTTCAGGATCATCGAGTCCAACCCAGCCCTAACACCTCAACTAAACCCTGGCACTGAGTGCCACATCCAGGCTTTTTTTAAACACATCCAGGGATGGTGACTCCACCATCTGCCCAGGCAGCCCATTCCAGTACTTGATCCCTCTTTCTGTGAAAACCTTTCCCTAATATCCAACCTGTATTTCCTTTGGTGCAGCTTGAGACTGTGANTGTCTGTCAGGACCCCAAGGTCCCTTTGTGCCTGGCACTGTCCAGCCACACCATCCCCAGCCACAGCGAAATGAGCAGTAGCATTTCTAATGAATGGGTTTCATTTCAAGTATCTTTCTTCTTTCATAGTAATAACTATTTTATTCTCTATTATTTTGCTCAGGTAATTCTTAACACATTGATCTCACCTGCCTTTGGAGCTGAAGTTTCTCCATATTCCCTCAGTTGCTGTTCCCTTGTGAACATGCATACTGCCAGCAGTGACATCAACCTCATGGCTTCAAAATTGTCGCTATTGGATTTTTTCTAAATCCAAAACCTTTGAATATTTCTGTCTTTAAAATGTGATGGGTGCTTGGAAATTAATGGCACTGTACAAGCAAATTATTCTTTGTACAGTCAATCAGACATCCCAAATAATCTCTATTTCTGGGAAAGAAAAAAAGTCAAAGTAGAACTTGAATAGTTTTGAGACAAATTCCTGTATGGGACTGAGGCAAGACAGCATGATGCTCACTAAAATTAACTAAGCAAAAACATGCATAGCATTAAAACATGTCAAAACAGGGGAATAATAATTCATTTTTGTCATACAAAATGCTGTTTCGCCTTGACCCAAAGCGTCACTCCAGGTTTTATCACGTGGCAATTAGATGTGATGTTCTAAAAGATTAATTTTCAAGGGGAATTGCAGATATTTCTTGTAGATGATTTGTATTTTTGTCGCTGCCTGAAATAGGAATAAAATTAGGTTTTTTAAGGCAAAGGCATTTAATCTGAACAATATCCCCCAGAATATCTTGCTACAGGATTAAAACAAAATTTAAAAGAAATCTAGGGAACTGTCTTAAATAGTTTTTAGAAATTTTAGAAGGACGCCAGATTTAATGAGGTTTCTTGTTTTGCCTCCTAAAAATCATTATTAATGTATTTATCTTCTATCAAAGTAAGATAAATTGTAATTTTTTTTTTTTATTTCAAGGCTGTACTGGAACTTTGCATAGTTAGATTTCTATTACATTACAGAAAATGACCACTTCTGGCATTCTAATCAGCTGGTGAACAAATTCCCTAAAAACAAGGGCTATGAACCAGAAAATGTTATTCATTAATTTAGTTTATGGTGATTTAATTTTAATTATAATACTTTAAAGCTATTTAAATCTACATTTCCATCATGTGTAAGTTATTGTAGCGTATTTTGCAGAAATAATCAAGGCCTGGTAATACAGATCACTACAGAGCCTGTAATTAAATCTTTGATGAGTGTTTCAAAGTGATTTTTAAATGTGGCTTATAAGGTGCTTTACAAAAGCTTTGCTTCTGTCATTGTGACTTCCCAAATATTCCTCTGGCATTGTCCAAGTTTCATTTCCATTCAAATTCAAAATGGAAGTGTTTGTAATTGAGTAATTGCCTTGTAAATAAATGTTGTCTGTAGGTAAGGAAAACAATTAATTTTCACAGCAGTTTTCCTTTGTAAATGTAAATAAGGATCCATCTTCCTGATGTCAACAAGCCCCCAGCCCAGCAGAAAAATGGGGTATAAAGGTGTGCTCTTGTTGGTTTTTTTCTGGAATAATTTCCTTGTAATTGAATTCCATGTTCAAGACAGGCTTTCACTGCCTCATGTTGCAAGGTGGGAGCTCCAGGTTTGCAGTGATAAGCAGCCTGCCTGCAGGCAATGAGACCTCAGGGCTTGCAGAGTCTAGTCAGTCAAATATGTTCCAGCTCGAGTCATTGTTCAACAATCCGAGTCTCTTACAGCTGTGAAACACTCCCATCATCAAGTGGGTCTCCAGGACTCCCTCAGGAACGGCAGGCTCTAGATATCCAGCTGCTAGGAACAAAAATAAATCTCTTTGAAGATTTATTTGCCATCACATTTTGTAAGGACTTAGAAAGGCTGAAGCATTTTAATCGTTAATCTCCATTCATCAAATCTTGTCATTCTTAACAAAACTCCAAAATAGTTTCAGCTGTGAGCTGGATGTTGATGACACCAGACTCTGTAGGTATCAATTTCATGGTTAAGATGTGCCACACACAAGAAGTGCCTGTTGCAATCAGAACAGTTCCTGCCCATGCAGAGACACCGGGGAGCCTTTCACAACTCATTATTATTCATGCTCTGCTGTTGTGGAGGGAGAGCAGCAGAACTTTAATAGCTGTTGATCATCAGCCTCTATTGAGCAGTATTAGAATCTCTTTCATTGATGGTCAGTCAGCCTTTGCTGCTGACAAATGGTGTTGGTTATCTCTGCTGTGCTGTGATAGCAGCAGCAGCAATTAGAAGTGATTACCTCACAGAAATATTCACTGCACAAGTTTGGTTGAAAAAATACCTTAATACCTCTCAAACTCAACAAAACCTGGTAGTCTTTACTTCACTGGGATGTGAAAAAAATCCCATTTTCCCTCCCTTCTAAGCTGCTTGTTTTAAACTAAGGACTGTTTCTCTTCCCCCCCCCCCCACCCAAGATTTTAAAATTTTATTGCTGACTTGAAAAGGAAGGAAATAAAAAAATTCTAGGAAAATCTGTGTGTAGTTAAAACATGCTTGACCTCTTCCTTGCTAGTACTTAAAAACATTAGATAAATTATTAGCAAACGTGCTCTCAACTTAGAGGTGAGCTCTTAATGGCTTAAAAGCTTTTAAGCTGGCAAGTATTTCTAGTATATCTCATTAGACTGCTTTTCCTTATTGTGTTCCTTTTTTTTTTTATAAGCCATATTTTGCTTCTCCCTTCTGCAGCAAGCCAGAGAGCATCGATGGCACACTTGTGACATGGGGCTGGGCTGTGCAGTCAGCAGAAGGAAAGGTTGCTGCATGTGGGAAAACACACCCCATCTCCATATGCACAAATATCCACAAATACCCAAAGTGAGCACTTCAAAGGAACAGCAGCTCCTTGCTGGCCAAGCACATGGATATTGCCCTCGGTGTTCCCTGCTCTTCCAGGAGACAAACTCCTCCAGACTTCGGGAAAACTTTGCTTCAGCACTTCTCTGTCAGAGGCACAAAAAGTCCTCAAATTATTTAGGCAGAAGAACCTTATCCCACTTCAGAGACAAGACAGCTTTTGGAGGTACAGAGGTTAGATTGTCTTCCCAAATCAATACAGGATGGGAATGAGGAATAAGATGTCCTAGCCCAGAAGTTATTTTGGAGGGGTTTTAGTTCTTTTGAAGCGCAAGCCAAAGCCCCTTGCAGGCTCCTGTGGAACTGTTTGCATTAACATCAGTTTTTAATTTTTCTGGGGTTTGGATCTATTTGATGAAGGAGAGAGAATAATGTTGAAATTGCTGGAAAATGGTAAAAATATTTTGACCTGCTCCTGAATTTTAATATATTTTTTTAAGCTGTGTGGTTTCGACTGTGGGGTTTTTTTGTTCCCAATGCTGCAAAAAGGGAGAGCCCAGGCAGTGCTTATGCAGCGAGGAAGAGACTCCTGCAGTAGCACTGCTGACCTCACCTTCTTTCTCAGTACAATTTCTCATCAAATTTTCTATAGCTTCTGATATTTTTGTTTAATTATTCCTTCCCAGAGAAGATTTCTCCTCTTATCCTTAGTTCCAAGGGCTTTCTGTCTGATTTATCTTCTATTTTCAGGACTCAGTGAAGCAGAAAAACAATGTTAGTCTTTGGTGGCCAGGGAAAAGGAGGAAAGCTCGTGGTGGTCTCCAGATGATCTGGCCCTGACTGAAGCAATCTCCTTCCACAAGGAGGGAGCAAAGGGCTGGCAAGTGCAGGTAAAGCTGCCTGCACTCCATGTGCTAAGAAATCACCCACACAAACACATTCCAGCTTTGGCAGTGCTCAAGTAATGGCTATTACTGCTCCAGGGAGGAAATAATTAAAGCCATTTCTTGACTCTGACAGTTTGATACTGGTGGTTTTCAATAGCAAATTACCAACAGCTGTACAGCAAAATTCAGCTACTGCAGCAATTATTCAGCAGGGCTAACCACAGAGGTGCTAGGAATTTTTCATTTTCTAGATGTCCTCTCGTTAGGTGTGACCTGCAACTGAGACCCAAGCTCCACACGATGGCCAACTTAGAAATGTAAATGAAACCATCTGGAAAGCTGAATATTCCATGAAAACCCCAGTGGCAAATGCATCAAAGCCAGAAAATGAAAAACTGGAAAGACATCTGAATGGCTTTCTTAATTATGTGACAATTTCAAGTTTCCAGAGCAATTCAGAAGTAAAATTTATACAAATCATTCAATTCCACAAAAATTAGGGCTTTTCATTCCCACATACTGTTACAACTGTTTTGCATAGTAAACACAACGAGTGTGACTGTACAGGCTGAACACTCACAACTACAACCTGTAGCAAGCAGCACAGCACTGCAGATTTTCATTGCTGCTGAAAGAAAGGGGTAGCAAAAAAACTAAATAAGCTCTATACATCCCTAAGTCAAATATTTCTTTTTAAACATTTGCTAGAAATGCTAATACAAATACAGTCAGAGGCTATGAAATGAAATATGCTTCTAGGAGAGACCTGGTTTGGGATTGATAATCAAAATGTCTTGTTTCACTGCTTATAACTACTTGTTTGTCAGGGTTTTATGTTATAATCCACTTTGGTCATGGGTTTACTGATGTATAAAACTTGCATTTAGTTTGTAAATTGGCACTCTGTCTTCAGCTCTGTTTCAGTGTTACTGAAGCTGCAGGACCCCATCAAGATGTGGTATAATTTGCTGTAAAAGTATGCAGTAATTTTAAATTAGTGCTTCAGACTTCAGCAGTCTTTGGGGTGGCCTGGTGGGGAATAAAAGTAGATTGTGCACCTAGCAGGTGATAACTGAGAGGCTTTAAAACAGGTTATAGTCTTCATGGCCCATGTCAGCTAATTAGGCTGTGGCAAAAAAAAATCACCTATAGACATGGGACAATTAAACCCTGGCTTCCCTTTAGAGAAGAGAGAAACTTGATTGAAGTGCTAGGAAATCAGAGCAAGTTCCTCAGAGTTAGATCAATTTAGATATTGATATGCAAGTGCCAGTCAACTTGATAATGCCTTTAATTGATTGCTACATGGTTATATTTTGAAGTAGATAAGGAAGATCTTATTGTAATGATATTTTATCACAACTATCATACAGCAATTTCCAGGCCTTGTTGCAAACAGTTTGTTGTGCAGGTTATGGTCAGATTTAACCAGTATCCATCAGCCAAGTCCTCCTTCGAAACTTCAGGAAATGCAGGTCACAACATTTTTTATGGCAGTGTAAAATTGAAGTTCTGTGCAGAGGAATTAAATGCAAAGTAAATAGGCTGGGAAATATTTGTACAGTTTTGAAAAGGAAGGGATTCTGCTCTGTATTCAGTCAGATGGATATTATAGAGGAGAAAATAGCTCAGTGAGTATTTTCTTTTCACTCTTAATCTTCATTTGACATGAATGTGGACAGGCCCAGCCAGGGTATTATATTCACATCAGCAGTGCCTTCAGACACTGAGATGACTTAGTGCAGTGAGACCCACATGAATCAATATTGATTGGCCACTTACTTTAAGGCTACTTAATTAAAACTAACGTGATGGCACAGCTTCCAGGCAATCCCACAGTGCTGTGATTTATGAGTGTGCTGGGGGGAAAGTGGGAAGGGCACAGTGTAACAGTTCTCTTTACTCTGCAGTTGGGATCTTTTTGTGTAAGGTGAAAAGAAAGAGTTTAAAAAGAGGAACTGAATGAGTGCAATAAATAAACTAAAAAGGCTGTTTTGTCATTATCTAGGCTGTTGGAGAGGACTTCTGCCTTTTTCCCAGGGTACCTGGCTGTCTTATTGCATATTGGTATCATCCAGGGCATCCAACATGAAGCTCTCTAATGTTAATTGATAAAAGAAAATTACTTCCCTGTGACTGGGGTTGGAGTGAGCACAAGTGGCATCACTGTTCTGTCAGGTTGGTCTTTTGTGTTTCTACTAAATGTATTTAGTTCCACAAATATATCAAATTATAGTGTTTGTGTACAGTATCTACATCTGGGGGAATCCACTGAGATAATGTGAAATGGGTTTTTTTCCTAGAAATCTCCATCTCTTGATGCTTGGGGAGCAGTCATTTATTTCTTTTATCAAGCTGATTTAGGCAACAAGTTGTTCTTTATGTGACAGCCTCATGTATTGTGTTTGTTTGACCAGAGATGCAGAGAATACAACTCCTTGTGTCACTAACAAAACCCTGGGGCTTTGCACCTCCAGATATTTCTGTTTCTCAATGGCCAGTGAGGAGGAAAAGTAAGAGAAGTCTCACATTGAAATGCCATAAGGAATTGTTTCTCATCTGCTCGTATTTACACAAAAATAAATAGAGAGAATTATGCCTTTAAAAATTCAAGCCTTTGAATTGTGCTTAGCAGACATAAGTCAAGAAGTCACTTGCAACACAACTGGGTTTGTTTTTTATCAGCACTTTCAATATCCTGACTCTCTGCTTGCTATTGCAAACAGTTTGGTGAGGGAGCAGCTGAGATGCCAGAGGACAATGTATTGCTCTCTGAGGGGAAAGTCTTGAAAATTGTTAAGATAAAGGCAAGAATCGTTTGGAGAAGTGTGATTTAGGCAGTGAATTGGGTTTTTTTAATATTTCTCCCACAAAAAGAAACAAGCTTTAGAAAAAAAAATTTTTTTTACATCTGATGCTAGAAGAAACCAAACTTTTTGTCTCCTTATTGTACTAAATGATAGTTTGTGTTTTCTGAGCATTCTAAATAAAGCCAGACAACTCCATTGTTTCTAGAAAACTTTACTGATAAACTCTTAATTGAAGTAATGCATTTGGCTGAAATCATCCACTCTATTTTAGTTCTTTAGATTTGTCCAGGTGAATCTTTCCAAAGACAGGCAGGCATCAGTTCTTTGTATTCAAAAGATGGAATTTTGGAAGGTTTTGAACCTTAGACGTTACAGAATTTGCTGCTTCAAGTATTTCATCTTGAAGTTTTGTCAGAAGCCTGAAAAATTATGCTTTGTTTCTTGAGTTACCTATAAGGGACATAGAGTTCTCCCAAGAAGCATGTATTGTAAGGATTTCTTGTGAATGAAAAGGATTTTATTGAATGCAGAGTAGTCCTCACAAAGCTCCTTGAACCATTTGCTTTCTCATTCTTACTCTTCACTCGTTTTCTTCATCATGTTTATGGCATCAGCGTTGAGATCCTTTGAAGGGCGGTGTCTCCGACTTCTCAGGAAAGTTTTCTTTTGAAAACTTTTTCTTCCTGGAACTTGTCTTTTCCTGGGATTCCAGGAAAGACCATGGTACAGCTGAGTTTATGAGAAAGACCCTTCAAAGAGGAGTGCATGTTGCTCCCTGCCTCTCTGCATTAGTGCTGGAAGAGTGTCTGTGCTTTCCCAAACATTTACATGGAGATTTAGCTGGGCAGGAGCCCCTGGACTTTTGTGTGGGTGAGAGAATTGCTGTCTTGTGATGTAGTGTTAACACAGACAGCACTAATAAACTGCAAGACTTGCTGGGATGTGTCCTTCTCCTATTAAAAAATATACAGATATGAAGTATTATTTCTCTCCACTGCCATCTAGTGAAGTTACTAGGCTCTGTAAAGGCTTTGAGACTCAGCTGAGCATTCTGGTAGTGCACTGTATCTTAGTAGCACAGAAACTTTCCAGTTCACTGCAGAAAGTCTGATATTCATCCCTGGGGTGAGAGCAAACAGTACAAAATAAAGGAGGTGCAATAAATTTAATAAGAGATTCTGTCAATGGTTATGATGATAGAGACAGTGAAAGGATGTGTGTTTGTTATCAGCATTGCAGAAGTGATTGGCAACACTTAGATTCAAGTTGTAAAGAAAGGAAGCACCAAAACCTCTGCAGGCTGTGGAATGGTCTAAAGACAGGCAGAAAGGACACGGGTTCCCTGGGGGTCCTGATCTGCTGCCTCCAGTCTGGATCTTCAAGCCTGCAGAGTGATGCCCACCAAAATCCTCAGTGGATTTTCAGCCTAGAAATTGAATGTCACTTTTTAAAAAGAAATTTTTGAGTTTTTCAGCAATTCCCAGCTTGTGTTGAGTCACACATGGAACGTGTCCTCTGACAGCAGTGCTGGGATGGGCACCAAAGGGCTCATGCTGTGAGCACATTGCACCTCTTCATTTCTGTTCAGCTCAGCAGCATTGATTTTGCTTAAAGATCCTTGGCTATTTTTGTAACACACAAGTAGGTCAGCCCAATGCTTCCTGATAGTGGAAATAGCTAAAATAGGACATAGACATCTGAAATCATTATTCTCTTCATGTATCATTTAGTGAGCAAAATCTCTGTCCTCATACTCATGTGAAATCGTCTTAAAGTCAGAAGCTGTTCCCAATGCAAGAGACTGAAATAAAGTTGAGAAAAGACATAATATTAGTATGATTTAGAGGAAGAAAAAATCAAGACAAGTGCAAACCAGATCCCTTTGATGGCTGAAATGTGTATTTCCATTGCCATAGCTGAGCAGTATCTCTGCACTCTGATTTGTTTGCCATCTTTCCACTCCAGTTTCACAGGCACGATGGAACAGCCCAAATTCCTACTGATGTAAACCTGTGCACTTCTCTCTGTAGCTCTAGTAGCAGCATGGTGGTTTGCTTGTCTGTTTTTCATTTTCCTTCTACCAGCCTTACCACAGAATCTACTGGGCGACATTTAAAGGCAAATTATGTGAGTATCCCTCAGCTCTAACTGAATTATACATTACCTTTGAACAGAAATGAAAGGTGAGTTTATGTTTTAACTTGGGGTTGGCTGCTAAAGTTTGTGCTTCCAGCTGGGAACTGTACATGTACAGACTTGCTGTGTTTTCCAAAGTTGTGTTAAGGAAGTAAAACAAACTGGTCATCTGGCAAATAAAAGACAAATGAAGGGTGGAGTAAGTTTAATATTATTATTATTTATTTTGTGGCTAAGCCTTTTTAAGGTCTTTCATTGAATTGCATCCTAAATTGTAAACTACAGAACAAAATTTCTTAACTTTGTTTGCTAAAATGTATGAGAAATTCAGGAACCTTTGAAAAATCTGAAGCTTGTAATGCTGAACGAGTTTGCTCTGTTCAGCAATTTGAGCCATGTTTAAAGAAAAAGAAAATCCTTTATTTCACTGAAGAAAGGCTAAACAGGATTGAGTTGTAACCACTGCCCCCCAACCAAGCTGAGTGACTGAGAGAGTTGTTGTTTTACCTGTCTCTTGAGGCAATTAATAAATCTTAAATAATAAATAAATAAATCATCTAAATAATCTTAAGTCACAGTCTGCCCAGGCATATTTACAGAGTGCTAGGGCAGCCAGACAATGACCATGCTGCTAATTATAAGTAAGCAAACACTTTGGTTCATTGGCCACTTCAGCACTGATCTTTTCTTTTTTTCATTTCATTTTATTTCCAGCCAATTTGCATTTAAGTTTCTTTGTTCAAGGAATCTCCTTCCTAAATTAGAAGCAATGACATTTGAACACTTAATTGTATAGTGCCATAATACTTACACTTCATTTGTATTGAAAAAAAGTACAATTCTAAGTAGAAAACTTCAGCCAGTGCATTTTCTTTAATTAGAATTTCATCCAAAGTGTTGCAAGGAGATGTCATGGAGAAAATATGGTTCATTGCAGTATTGTTTTTAATTCCATCCTGTGAAAATATTGTGTTGAAAAGATAAATCAAGTTAATCAGGTATATGAATATGCAGGACTTCTGCAGTTGGATTTGATGAAGCAATGCCAAAGTTTCTCATTGTGTCAGCAAGTTGAAGACTGTCCTATTTCCACAAGAGAAAAAAAAGGTTATAAAGAATGGGATGTCAAGAGTAGTGTTTAAATAGTTTTCCAATAAAAAACATATGGATTTTACTTCTAGTCCAGTCTAACACGTAGGATCTGCAGAAGTGGCTTGTTTTGTCAAACAAAGATATCAAAGGAGGTTTTTGTTGTTGAGATGTTGATTTGATTTCTCTTAGAAGTCATCCTGGCTGTTATATCCTCTCTTCCTGGGGAGGTACTAATTGCATTCCACCTTCTACACGGGGTTTTCTTTCATGTCAAAACTGTGCACATTAAAATAAAAACACTGGGAGAAGGGAGAAAGGTGTAAGTTAAAAACACTGAGGATGATGCTGTCACACAGTCAGGCCCAATATCCACCTCAGCCCTAACCTCATATCCTAAAACCACCAAGAGTTAATATTTGGGAAGAGGGTAAGTATTCCCAAGCAAATAGTGGTAAAAGTAAAGACTCCTAGAGAAATTCATTTGCAGTCTGCCTGTCTTAGCCTCTCTTGGTGGACATCACTTAAAAGTAGTAACAATCACTTCATATTTATAGACAAGAGCAGAACTCGTTAGCCATATATTGTTGTGCAAATTTATTTACAGTTCGGATTTTCTTTCCATTTGCTGAAAGAGTAGAATGATTAACTAAAATCTTGTGAAAAAACACATGAGTACTTTTTTCCAAGGAGAAGGCACAGAGGTATTGCTAATAAGGCTGCATTCCTTTGATGTCAGGCCTCACGCTGCATAAACTTTATGAACCCGTCATTAGTCCTTGTCAACTTTTAGGGTTTTTTGGCTTGGGGCCAAACAATTGATATAGTGGAGAGCTTCCAGCTAAAATAACAGCCTCTGCGTCTTTATCTTCCCATCCATCAGATTGTTGGTGGAAGATAGGGCTAATTTGTCACTCTACCCACTTGGAAAAGTTTGATAAATGGCTTAATTAGATTTCTTTTTCTTTTTTTTTTTTAATCACGTTTCTTCAGAACTAGAGGTTGGCAAAACAAGGGCTAAGGATTGAATTAGAAAAGGAAAATATTTTTTCTTCAGTACAGATCAGAGGAAGCACAACCATTGTACAATCAGGAGAAGTGGAAAGAATACACTTGTTTGGAAGGATTTTCAAGGACAAAAAAACCCAAACCACCCTAACACACAAATGATCTGTGGGCTATACAGCTGCCCAAAGATTGTGGCAGACCAATCTTTACATAAACATTCACCTGCAGAGTGCCTTGTTAAATATGCTGCCCCCCAAATTGCAGTGCTTGTGTGTTTAGAGCTCTAGAAAAGATAACCAGGCAGCCTTGCAGCTAAAAGAACATCTAAATAGAGAATGAACTAACTCAGTGTGATGCTTTTCCTCCCTTCCAGCAGGCTGTTGACACCAAAGGGACCTGTGCTTTCCAGGAGGCTCCTGGGGTTAGTGCCCGCACCACTCAAAGCCAGGACTTGGCTTCAAATCTCATCCATCACTTCTGGGATAAAAAGAGGGCTGCTCCAAGGCCATGGATCAAGGACTGAGCAAGTCTGGGTCACAGTTTTGAATCTTCCTGCTCAGGACATGCTAAAGGTAAAAGGATGTTTGCATTTTCTTCTTTTCTTGAGGTAATTTTGTGACTTCTGATTCAAACAACCTACATGGATTAAGATCATTAGTTTTGATGTTTTTCAAACTTGAAGCCAGAAAAAGGGAGTGAGAACCTGAGTAAAATTCTTCTTTTGACTGTTGCTTCCACCACTGTGTTTGGATAATTATCCTTCCACTTTGCATAATTATGGCATGTATTCCTACATGTGAATGTGTTGGTGACAGCTGCCAATCTTAACATGTTAGAGATGTCTGGGGCTTTGTATTTCAAAGCAACTTTTTATGTAACTATTTCATTTGGGTCACCAAGGGAATATATTTCTCCTTTCTCTGGCCTGACATAAATTAATAAAGCAAGAGACAAACTGCAGCCTCCTTTTTTTGATAAACTGTCCAGAAATTGGATGTAATTCAGAAATAATTTAAAAACTCTTTAACCTCTGGGCAGAAATTTATAATAGTAAGGAAAAGAGAAACATGTTTCAATTAAAAAGATTTAGAATCCCATTCTCTGGAGAACACTAATCTGAAATGACACTGAGGGGTAATAGGCCTGGTATTAGTGCTTAGCAAAGGAAATGTCTTATCTTTTGCACTAAATTAATTGTGTCTTTCTCACACATCCTAAAGCTGTCAGTTTGGGCGTTCTGTGTAAGTAAGCTCATGATTTAAAGTTTCTGAGAAGAAAGGCAAAACAAAAGTGTTTAAACAATAATGACCTCTTATGCCCCAATCTCCACTACCCCTTCTGAAGAGGATAGCCATTAACACTAAATCATTCCCATTCCTGGGAAAGTCATAGGGGCAAGCTGTGGGAGCAGCCTCTGTGTGGGTGAAGTCCTGGAGGTGTGATGTGCAAGAGCACTGCAGCAAAAGCCAGGATAAAGTGAGGATGGGTTGGGATAACATGGAGGTCTGGCAAGGGCACCACTGCAGAGCTCTGCTGTCCAGCCTTGCAGCACAGTCCTAACCAGCAATGATCCCTCCTGACTCCTGGTGGCCTCTCCAACACCAAATAATCTCCATGCAGCTGCCATGTGGGAAGGGTGCTCTGCTCCTCTCTGCCAAGGTCACAGAAATGGGGCCTGACCCAGTGCCAGCTGGCGTGCTCCTGGCATGGCCTGCCAGGTGGGATGGAGCAGGGGCTCATGAGATGGCACTGGGTGGTGGAGCTGCTCCATCCCAGCTGGCAGGCTGTGCTGGGAACACAGGTTCTGGCAAGTGTAGGGGCAGACACCTCCCAAGCACTGTGCCCTGGAGTTTGGTACCTTCCCTGCAGTGGTTTTTGTGAGCTGCTGCCAAGTCCCCAGAAGCCTTGTCTGGGCTGTCTTGGCTTGTTCTCCGTTGCTGCATTCAGGAGGGCTGCCCTGGCCTCCAGCTCAGCAGATGTTGTTTGCAGAGCCACTGGTGCAGAAAATGCCCCCTGTGCTGTTCTGCATCACCCTGCTGGTGGCACCAGTGCCCAAGTGCCCTCTGTTGATGTTGGGAGATCAGAGCTCTAAGGCTGTGCTTGTGCTGTGGGACATCGTTAATGTAACAGGGAAAAAAGTGTAATAAATCCTTTGTTAATCAAATCAGAAGGAATAAGTGGGGGGCGGGGGGGAAGCAGTTTTAAAACTTAGCAGAAGAGCCAGCAGTTTTGAAGCTGAAAACAGATAGCAGAAGTGCATAGCTTTGCAAACTGCATATCCAGCAAAGTAACCCCTGGGAACTCAGAGAAACGAGTATGTCCTTTTAGGATATACAATGTTAAAAATGTATATTGTGTATGAGTGTTCTGTACAAAGGCATCTCATGCTTCCACGAGCTGTGTAGTGGTGATGGCTGGACCAGCTGCTCTGGGGAAGCTGTTCATGGGCAGGATCTGCTCCCAAGACAGGAATCATCCATATCCCTAATGAAGTGAAGATAAATTGTATTTACAGCTTTAGATCTTCACTAGGAAATCTGGTTTATCTAATGTGGACTCTAAAAGTTCAGCAAAGTGGCTGCGCATTGGAACATGAAAAGTGCATTTACAGGATTATTTTTTGCATTGAAGAGAAATGAAGCATTTTTTTCTGTGTAAAGAAATGTCTTAGACATGAAAAAGAAAGGAATATGTTAATCCCTGTGTTACTGATTTGCTATTTTAAAGTAAGTGAATATATCCAATATGTTTTACTTTATTTTAGAAGTAAGAACTGTCAGAAATAAAACTCTCTAAGTCTAGAGTAATTCTTTTTGATTTAGAGCCAGTTGTGGTTATTAATGTATTAAATGAATTCAATATGTTTTGAATTGCTTTGCCACTTGGTTTACTTGGAAACTAAAACCATTTGTAGCAAAACAGTTAGATTGGTTCTAAGTCAGACCAGTGCATAAGAGCATGTAAAACTAATGGTGCACTTCAGACCATCAAAAAACAATCTTCTGGACTAGATAAAGGGCAATTATTAGAAACCAAACCTAAAACTCATCAGGTACATGGATAAAAAAAATAATTCTCAACACTTTCATCTTACAATTTGCAATTTTAAAAACCCTGAACTCAGTTTAAAGGAAACTCAAGAGTCAGGATGAGATTTCTGCACACACTGAGCAGCCAGGAGAACTGGCAAGAGTGGACTGGAACTAACTTGAAGTTTTGCAGCAAGTCTGCTGTAAATCCAGACATATATATGGTTTTCAGCCTGCCTAAATGTGTGTGGTGGGTGATCTCACAAGGTGTTGCTTCATTTATGGATTAGGTGGCTCCCAAGAATTCAAGAATTGAGGGAGATTAACTTGGTTTCTTCATCCTTTCAGGTGTCATTGTTTTCTTCCCAGTGGTTTACTACACATAGAACAGGCTCAGATACTTTTTGACAAGCACACTTTTAATACATTTTGCAAAAGTTTTGTAAATTTGCCATCAGTTTGCTTGTTTATGCATGTGGCTTTAGAAGGACCTGTTATATGTCAGTAGAGATGAATAAATAGCTCCTAACCTGTGCAAATCACTGTGCAGAAACCATCTCTGGCAGTTTCTCCTAAGACATGAAATGAAGCATGCTTTCAATACTTCACCTTACAGTGGACTGAGTTTTATTCAAACCAAAGTCCTGAGAGTTTTATTTAGTGCCTGAGCTGAAATCTGTACTCTTAAACTCTTCATAAAATGCTCGGAAAAATTGAGTTTTCAATACAGGTTTTCAAAATGATGCCTTCATTTTTATCCAGTGGAAAAGGTTAGACAAAACAGAAGTAAAGGGTCAAATTTATTGAAGTGTAAAAACCTGTACAAATGGATTCCAGGTGGAGTTCAGTTATGAGCAAGGGTTTCAGGATTTGGTCATAGGGATGTGGATTGCTTCCCAGGCTCACTTCTGGGAAGAGTAGGTGGAATCTACCCTAAAATGAAAAAATTGCCAACCTTCCACCCTCTCATGGCACAATAATCTCTGAATATCAGTTTTAGTTATGGGCAACTCTGGCATTGGGATTTGTCAGATAAATGGAAATTTTGTCTAAGTACGTGTGTATTGTTACTGGTTTGATGATTTGGCTGTTGTCAGAGGGGAGAAAAGCAACTCAATGAGTATTCAAAAACATCAGTGCTTCAATATTCCTCCAGTGAGTGTGACAGTAACAGATCTTGTAGTTCCTTTGGCCTCATCTGCTGACCAATATATACAATTTCTGCCTGAAATCTCTAGGCCACTACATATTATTATAAATTAAATTAACTACATTTTCTTTTAAATACAGATTCCAGTTGTCCCTGGACTCTCTAGAATGTAAGAGGGAAATACAGTGATGAGGGGCTATAAACCCAAGGGCCAGGACATAAAGCAGAGGATAAGTATGTACTCAAAATGGTTTATGTATGTTTGCTTTGATCCTTAAATGTAAACCTAATGCTTATCACAAGTTAGTGATTGCTTGCCAGAACCAGATTTGCCTTGCACTGTAGCATCAAACTGAGAGCAGCATGAAAAACAGCTTGGCAGAATGAAAAATAGCTTCCAAGCTGTTAATGCCTTGGACTTTCTTGGCTTTTCTTTGCTTATAGAACCAGAGGTGAACATATCATCCTTTCAAATTGCTTTAATAAATCTCATTCCCTTTAGGATTAAACATTCCTGAACATTTTTATGCCTCATTGAGCTCTTTCAGAGAAATGAAAATTAATTCTTTAGCTCAACATTTATACTCATAAGACCTAATTCTCCTTGCCTGTAGTTTTGTAGCCATGGCCATTCATGCAGTGACCACACTGTTACTCTCCTGCCTGCTTTGTGCACTTAGATTTTATGTACAGAGATTTCATGTGGCTCTGACCAGTGGGAAATGACTCGGCAGTGTGCTGCAGGGTGAGTTGGATGGGAAGATGTCAAACACACATTTTGGATGCAAAGCCAGGATCATTCTGTGCATGCAAAATCAGGCTTAACCACTAAGTACTTGACTTTGGGTATCACAGCTGAATCCAGGCTAAGCTGAACACATAGAGACAAGAGTTAGCACCTCATAAATACTCACAAATATTTGCAAAGTCCTTACTGGCACAATGTGACTCAGCTCTCCTGAAGTAATGAGGCCACCTGATTTGTACCTTTGGAGGGACTTGGTAAAGGGGAACAGGGACACACAGGTGGGGTTTTGAATGGCTACCCTGTGGCTCCTTGGAAGGATATTTTAACCAGGCACAGTCGTTTTGGTTATCCGGCCCTCAATCCATATGAAAAAAATTCCTAAGGTGGCTGAGATAAAAAAGCAGGAATTTTGTGAACAGCTCAGGTTTTATATGATGACAGTTTGCTGTGAGATGGCTGATCTGAAGCTATTCTCCATTATTCCTGTTTGCCTTTCTGACAGCCAGCTAAATCAAATCTGTTTATTTACACAAGGAGCATCCCAATAACCAGTTCACATGCAGTATTCAACATCTGTGTAACAGCTTAGAGCCAGCTTAGAGCAGGGGAACAGGTGACAAAATGTTTGAAGGTGATACAGACTTGATAGAAGGTGAATTTTTGTCCCAGCAAACCTTTGTTAAAGAAATCAGTGCTCAGGAGGAAGGAAGGAATGATCCATCCCAGCTCAGACAAGCCTGAAGCACCTATAAATTAGTTTAATAATTCATCTTTTCCTGTGTAATCTTAAATTACATATCTTGATAATGTTGCAGTTTGAAAGAGTGAGAGATAGCACACCAGGAAATATGACCAAAAAAACTCAAGTGAACAAGAAGAAAAGCACATTTTCTACTTCATATAATGAGTGTGCTATAATGAATAAGACTAAAGAAGGCTATCTCCTTTTTTCATTCCTATGTCACATAAACAGATCAGGAATTCTCTGCTTGAGGAACAAGGCTTTCTATGTGATACAGTCCTGAAGTGCTGAGGTGCAACAAAACCAGTGCACAGATGTGAGCTACATCTAATTTGCCTTTCACTTTGGACCTGCTGTTTGGCTGCTGAACAGCCCTCGTGTAATCGGATGTGTGAAATGACAGCCTCATTTCCTTTAGTGACAGGGAGACTTTATGCTAAAGGAGGTCTCTGCCACACTCAGGTTCATTTAGATGATCATCCAAATGCACAGATGTTTGTTCCAATCTCCTCTAGGAAAGGAAGTGGGACTCTGTGATTGTGCTACTGTGACATTTCCAGTACTCTGGACAGGGCAGGATCCATGCAAAAATGATCTTCCTTGTACTGCAGAATTAGCTCTGGCAAGGAGTGTAAAAGAGGAAGAAAATACATTAAAGTAGTCTGCAATTTTATTTTTATTCCAAGTGGCATGATTTGGGGATTAAAATAAGTTTGTTTACATTATCTGCTATTCTGTTCAAATTAATATATGCATTTCTAGCTTGTATGTTATATTTTTGCATAGTATGGATCTAATTAAATTTGCAAGCAGATAAATAATTCCAAATGAAGTTAGACAGAGATGACCATAATACTCAACTTGAGTGCTTTTATATACTGGCTCCTATTAGATTTCATGTAGTAATTTTAGAATTTAACAGTGCCAGCGACTTTATGTTCATACTTAAGAGTTACTCCCTCAAACTTAAGAGTTATTTATTTTGACTAAAGTAAATTCAATCACATTCCTTTTCCATCTATTATCAGCTCAATTTATTATACAGTAAAACTGACCTCCTAAACCTTCCCAGATAAAAACCAACTAACCAAAACAAACGAAGAGCAGGTAAAGGTGTTTTCTGTCAGGTAAAGAGTTTTCTGGCAATTTAATTCTGTTGCTTTCAGAATTATATGTTTGGTATTATTGTCCTTAAAAAAATTGAACAAAATACTAACCAAGTTGTAAAAGTAAAGCAAAAGCTAGGGCTGTTGAAAACTCCATATTTAAAATGGTTCAAGTGGCCTTTAAGAAACTTTGTTCTGGTGGTCACATACATTAGCCCCCCTATTGTAACTGTATTTCAGGGGAAAAAAAAAACCAAAAACACCCTATGGGAACTGTATTTCCTCAGGTAATATTGGTAAGGCCCATAAAATTCCTCCTGCTTAAGCCAAGGTAATCTTGTGAAATCTGTAGGCTACCATGAAGCATTTATGAAAATGTGGTGCCTGCACAGCCCTCTGTGTGGTGAATGCCAGAAGTGCCACCATGTACAGAACGTATTTTTAATATTGATGAAAATGGCAAAAACCAAGCTCAGCCAGATTTGTGCTGCAGGCTTGGAATGTGAACACTGATCACCTCTCTTGGCTGTGTCCAGCAGTGGAGCATGGGGAGGTCAAGAAGTGCACAGCCTGTCAGTGGCTCCTGTGTGCCCTGGCTGCCTTCATGCCTGGCAGTCATCTTCCTGCCTCTTCTGTGTGCTAAAAAAGGATAAAATTCCAGTTGAACAGAGAAAACTGAGTTCCACATAGACCAGCACTTCCCTCCCCAGTGGTGGAGGAGGCACCACCAAGGAGTGAGTGATTCCACCCACAGCTCAGCCTTGTCTGTCTGCTCCTCTCCTCCTCACTGAAGGCACAGGGAGGTGGGATGGGAGGTTAAACCAGGTGCTTCTTTTTTATATGCTTAAATTAGGAAAAAAATGAATCTACCTTAGCTGACTTCCCCAGCAACACTCACTATGCTTAGCTGGGGCATGATTAACTATTCCATCTGCTGGTATCCTAATTACAGATACTGTAACAATGGCTTTTGTCCTGCTCTATGACTATGGAAGGAAAAGACAAAGAAAATTAGGCTCAGCAGACACAAACAATAAGGGGGTGGGTCTTTGTGCTTAGTTGTTTTTGTTTTTAACCTGTAAAAAAAGCAATGTGTTCCGCTTGTCCTGGAATGTTATTCTCAACCAAAGTCTAAGTTTTGAAAATTATAAGTTGTTTAGCTCTTTTTATCTTCTAATTGTTTAATTTAGTTCAGTTGCAGCTGTAGAGTTCTTTATGAATTATATAAGAAAAAAGAAATCGTTCAGCCCTGAATTGAAACACCCTCCCTCAGTGCTGCTTCTCTTGTGGGCAGTGGTACCATTTGTGCATGAGAAGTGATGAATGAAAATGTGATCCAGACTTCAGGAATAGTGACATCTCACACTGACACAATGCCTTGAGACAACAATAGGATAGGCTGGCACATCTCCTGTAACATATTAAATGAAAATAACCAGAATAAATACCTAAATGTGCCACCACATATTAATAAGGTATCACCAATGAATGACTGCAATTCCCACCTCCTTTAAAAGGAGAGGTTTTGTAGGTGAGACACAATTAAATCATAACTATCTTTTACACAGAAGGAACTTTTACAGTTGAAATGATGTCTGGGCTCCAGGCACACTGCCCCCAAGGAACAGGCATTCCTTAGTTCTCTGCTGGTGCTTTAGCTCTATCTGGCCTAACAGACACGATGGAATCTGGCCTGCAAAGTTACCATTATAATGTCAACTTAAATATAATTACATTTTCTCCAGCAATGGAATTAGTGCCACCAGGAAACAAAATCATTTCAGGTTTATCCTGCTGTGTTTGTATGAGCTTGGGGTCTAACTGCCAACCAGGGAAATTTGGCCTTTGTGCAAAAATAATGCAATGCTGTGCTTTCCATTTTGAGATGAAATGACTACTAGTGGGATTTGTGCCATAGGAAAAGAATTTGTATTGCTAAATCTTTTGGTAGTTGAGGCTGCTTTGTCTCACCACATAAAGATAGTTATTTACATGGCCATGCATACACAGATGCACAGCTAGAGCTTATGTGCATGTGTGTGTGTTGGTTTGGGATGTCTTTTTAGGAACATCAGTATGATGTGAATCATTGTAAGTGCAATTTTAATGGAGAAGAATATGAGCCTCCAGGTACCTATTCCCTGTCTCTGTGAGTACACTCATTTTTGAAGGTTCTGGTGGATGGTGGATGAGGGATCTCAGCAGTAAGCCCTGGGATGCTGCTCCCTACTTCTCCTTCTTGCAGACCCAGGCAGGCCACACTAAGTATTTCCTGGCAGGCCATGTGCCCACATTTTTCTTGGTGAAAGCAAGGATTGGATATAGGAAAGGGGAAGGACTTGGTTAACCATAGACTTTTATTCTGTAAAATAAGTACCAGTCAACTGAGAAATAAATGAATCACTAGAGATTCCTGGAGCATTTCTTGTGCATCAGGAGGTTGGCTTTTCCCTCAGCATCACAGAACACACAGAATTAGCTTAAAGTGATGGTGAAGAGCTAATTCTCCCTATAATTATGCCTCCTGTGCCAATATTGCAGTGTTCCCAAAAACAGTCTCAAATGAGATTAAAATGAACAAACTGAAGCCAATTTCTCTTACACATAGCCTTAAGCCTTTTTTTTTTCCAAAGAAATCTGAAATTATACTGCAGGATAAGTATTCCAGCTGCTGCTTCAGCGGTGTCCAACTGCAGTGATTTAGAGCAAATCCTCCATGAAAGCAATGGGAAATTTATGCTCATCCTTGCCTGGCCAGCTGGATTCCAAGTGCAAATCAAGCCCTCGTGCTGCCCTTATTTAGGGATAACAGTTACAAACAGGGTGAGGGTTGGTTGGCATTTTAGGTCAGATTAGAAGGGCACTTCTGAAGCAAATTTCCTGATTTCTCCCACTTACCATGCTCTTCCTTGCACCTCAGGTCAGAGCATAGGAACTGGGCTTTTGGATTAAACTAACCTCAGAAAGGTACTCCAGGAGGATGCTTCCTAAGCTCCAGCCAGTCAACACATGGGGCTAGACTGGAAAATTCAGCCACATGTAAAGTGTGGATGTGGGGTTCCCACTACCAGCTGTGGATCTGCTCCTGTTTAGCTTTCCAGTGTAGGTAGAGCTATCTGACACCCAGGTAAAATACTAGTGCATTACAGACTCTCATTTTGAGTAAATTGGAAATTTAAATAAGTAGTAGAAACCTTAAAATAATACCATGCTCATCCCAAGTGATTTAAACTCAAGGCTTTCAACTCCCTAGCACAGTTTCTTTCTTCCCCTCCTAGGCTGAAGAAGGATCTCTGCTTTTAAGACTTTCCATTACCATATGCATGTTTAAAAAAACCCCAACTCTTTTTCAGTATGATTTACATGCCAAATTTGCTTATTTACTCCTAGGTAGAATGAATCTTGTCTCTAATTACTTTTATAGCAATTACATGCTTTTAATCTGTGGTTTAGTGATCTATTACTTACAGCTGCAGTGAACAAAATACACATAAGGCTGGGGGAAACACATCCCTTGTGTAGGTGGCCACTGCAGGCCTCTTTTAAATTATACCAAGCCTCATGAGTTAAGGCCTAAGTAGTTTTCAGGATTTGAACAAATGAGGACATTTCAGTCAAGGACATCATTGGCAATTCTTTATTGAAAGTATAAAGAGTGTAAAGCCCAAAAAACTTGTCCCAGAAAGCTTAAGATCACAAACTTACAGGATTGTGTTCAAACACTCTGTACTGGTTTTAATCTTCCTCTGTTTTTCTCTCATTGCAAATGTGTCAAATTACTCAAGTTAGGATAAGAGAAATTAATTCACAAACTTCTTAGGTATCTGGATTTAAAGTTTTAGTTGGACTGACTTCTAGTGTGCAAAAAGTGTACACTTGTATTGCTCTTCCCTCCTGAACATCTGAAGATGACAGCATTAAGGAATTAGTCCCCAGAGCATTATTATCCACTTCCAACTGATGGGGCACAAAGAGATTTGATGGCTTCTTCAATACACTGTGGTAAAGCTAGGAAGGGAGTCCAGATGTCCTGGTTCCTCATCCTGTCCCTGAACCACAAACCACACATCCCTGCCTTATTAGCGACAATCACAGCACATGAAAACAGACTATTTATATCTAAATATTTCATCTGTTCTCACTCATTATTCCCTAACTCACCAATGTAATTATGTTGGCAGGGCGACAATCTCTTTTTTCCCAGTAAGAGCAAACAGATTGTTAGGTTTTCTGCTGAGATACAAGCTGCACAAGAAGAACTCCCAAATAAATCATATCAAAAGGACCATGTTTCCATTGAAACATCCTTGGTCAGGCAGCAATGGGAGAGAAGATTTTGTAACATCTTCCTTGGCTGACTTGAACAGCTGCATTAAAAGCACTGATAAAGAAAGGTTAACTTTGAAAAGAATATTAACCCAGAATAGGTTTAGCCAAAGAGGAAAAAAAAAATAATAAAAAGGGGCTTTGGAAAGTTCTGTTTTTTGAATGTCATGTGATATTTCACAGTCCTCAGAGTTTGCATAACAAGGAGCTTTGGATAGAAAAATAAGATGATCTGTGCAAAATAAATCCAAGATTCACATTTCATAAATATCATTACAAGTCACTTTGGTGATTGCATATTCTCTGATTAGCAAAATTGATGTTATTCTGGTAAAACACTGGCTTCCATGTATAGGGAATATCAGTACATCTTGGGCAGCACACAGAGCTCCTTGAGAATTTCAGACTGCCAGACTCAGTGACACCACATTCCTCTCTGTATAAGGCAAGCACCTCTCAGGTATTGACAGTGCTTGGGCTGCCTCATCCTGAAGTGGCAGCTCCACTGTGTCCCAGAGGTAGGCATTATGGACAGATAATGTGCATAATCACAATCCTTTTCATTTCCCAGTGACATGCAGGAGTGAGGTTGTGTTTGTCAGCGTGTACACAATATGTACACTAGTCCTGCTCAACAGGATGCCACAGTTCATTGCCATAAAACTTCACGTTCCTAATTCCAAGCAGACTTAGAGCAATGGCTGAGAGCATAACATGGATTCATAATGTTCAGGTTTCCAAAAACAATCACCAATTAAGAGCAATGTTTTGGCTGGGATTTTTTCTCTGCTGACCACGTGCTTCCAAATGTAACCCTGAGAAATCTCCCCTGTAGTGGAACACAACCAGTGGTATTTGAGAACACTGGAGGGAGAATGCAGCTAAAGAGCACAGTGTTCTCATCTCTTGGTAAGTCAGAAACTCTCCACTATGCACATGCTCTTCTGTTTTCTGTTAGCCAGGGGTTTGGAGACTTGGTACAGCCCCACTACAGTTCTGAAACCCTCTGTTGTTTAACACCACAAGTGAAATGGGCACCATAACCTCTGTGTGGCCCTGGAGCTGCACAGGAATGATTTCCTGCTCTCCGCAAAGGAAGATGCCTTCAGATTCTGTTAAATGATAACAAATAAAGAGAAGGAGGCCTCCCCTAGTTCTAGCAATCCTATCCCTCCCACTGGGCTTTCCTAGAGGTGGCAGAGTTGAAACTTGCAGGTTTTATTTTCAGAACATGGTCATTTCTCATTTTGGTATTTTAAAATAAACAATCCTTGGTTCCCATGCATTATTCAAGTAGAGAGAAGTGGGTATCCAGTGCACAGATAATCAAACATCCAGCCTGCACCAGACAACCTTCTCAAATCACTTGAGAAACTTCCCTGTTGCTGTTGTTACCATTCTCCATCCACTTCCTCCAATTATCCAGCACTTCAAACGTTGTATCCCGTGTTTTCCCTACAGCTGTGGGGTGAAGCAAGCACGAGCTGTGTTCCTTCCAGCTCCCCTAACAGTGCCTGCCTACAGGAGAAGAGAGGGAGCTGCACAGATGTTGCTGGTATCACATTAATACAGAAATAACCTGTTGAAAGCAGGTTTGTTTTCAAATCTTTCAGTGAGAAAATATCAGTTTCAGACTGAGGAATTAATGATTTTAACCTGCCTATCAAGCTCTTTCATTGCCAGCACGTAAAATCGTTAGTGGTGTTTCAAGTTGCAAGTAGTAACGTTGAGGGTATTTTCACTGCTGCCAAAACATTTACATGAAACTGCTATTCAGATCAAATTATCTTGAAACTGCAAAGCGTGTGTGGATTCCAAATTATTCAACTTGGAGAGATTGTTGCATATTGAAATTACACGGTAGAAACTCGCAAAACACCACGATTGCTTCAGATTCCTGGGGATGGCAAAAATACCTCTTAAAAGAACTCTTCTTAAATGCAGTAATGAGACAGACACAGGCTTTGGCTATGTTTAAAGCAGTATTCCACCTGAAGAAAACCCCTTCTTTGAGGCAGGCTAGGTGGTTCTGGCTTTGGTTCCACCACCCTTCAGACACAGCTCAAAGAGAGAGGTGGTGTGGAACTGATGCGAAAGCACAGAGGATAAAGAGCTGTGACCATTTGGGGAATAACAAACCAAAAATGTAAGTTCCAAAAGTGCAGGTAGGATCCTATTAAGTATCTCACATTTACCTTTCAGGAACACACCAGCTGTGGAAAAGACTCCAGAATATCACCAAAAAGAGGATTGGGCAATTTCAAGTCTTTGATGAGCCATCTTTCCAGGTATTGTGATGCAGTTTCTTTTGCATAATGTTCCAAACAAACTGCTGCTTTATAGTAAGGATTCTATGTTGCAATGAAAGAACAATCTGGCCACGTTAAAGACATCCCTAAGAAAAAAGTGCTTCCCTCAAAGAACCATAAAGGTAATTTCCAAGAATCACAGGAAGGACTGTCCAATTTAGCACCAGAGGTGAGGGGTCATTTCTCTTTAGCAGAGAGGGGATGGACAGATGAAAACACTAAATGCAGAAATATCTTAGAGATAAAACTAAAAGGTCCTAGCTACTGTGAAACAAAAGCAAGGGCTGTAGAAAGAGCTCACCTGTGAGGAATATTGAGTGTGGCACTGGAGCAGGGTCCTTTGCCCTTTCAGTCAGTGATCATTGGAGATTAACATCTAAAATGTGTGTGCTTTTTCCTTGCAAGTTTGTAGTTGATTTGTTCTCATTCCTTCAGTGAAATATCCTGAAAAGCAACAAAAAAAGCAATAGGGTAAGACAGGTTCCCCAGATGTGCTGGGGAGTGCTCAATGGGTGTTTGTCTGCAACAGGAAATAAGTGCCTGTGTGCTCTGCCACTGTGGTGTGTTTTATTGTGGCATAAAATCAGTGACTTCTGCATTAGCTGATCAGCAGATACTCTGCACTGGTGGGTGTCCTGTGCATAAGTCACAGATGAGGCATCCTGTTCAGAACAATCTGATACAGTTCTCTGGGAAAGGAGAAAGGAATTAAAGAAAGAGCCAGATCAGGAGGAAACCTATACTGATGATCTCTTCAGGGGTTGTGCTTTTTCCACCTCTTCTCTTAATGTGCACACAGTGACAGCTCTGTGACACCAGAAGAATGTCCATGAGTTCCACAGTGTACACATTTCAAAACAATCTAATACCTGTTCTTTGTTGCATTCAGATGAAAAAGGGATTTCTCCTGAAAAGACCTAAGGATTGAGGTTTGCATGTCTTAGCAAAAAACCCCTTCTGCAGTACTTCTGACATGGTGCATCTGGTAGTGCTCTTCATGTCACCTGGGAGAAGAGGGGCACAAGGTTTCCCACATAATCTCCTTTCTTGCCAACCCTTGAGGCTTCCAGGAGGGAGATATTTCTTTGTTCTCCACCTTAAAGAAAAAAAAAATCTGAATTAGTGGCTTTGGTTCAGTAGGGCATTTCAACACCTAGTTTAAAGCATCAGATGGGCTCCAGTGAGTACAGGAAGTGTGGGGGCAGTCAGAATGATACAAGTACATATGTAAATATTTCCCTGGATGAGGCTTCAACTTGCATTTGTGAAAATGTGAAGTTACATAAAGAAAAGAACACATTAATTCCTTTTTCTTTTTTTTCAATGGTATTTAACTGCATTTTTCTCAAAGTACGGATGTGTAGAAAGCTGCACTATTGTAGATAAAAATATATAAAATGGGGTAGATTAAAGATTTGGAAATTAATTTCTCAGGAGACCTTTTGCAGTCTAGACTCTATTGACATATCCTGCCAATTTGTTTGTCTGGTCTCCCTGTGAACATAACATTTGATACCGTAGGCAATGCAAAGATCTCTGATAAGCTTGCTGCTTCCTGCAGCACTCTGTGTTCACAATGAACTTCTTAAATACAACCTTCAGCTTCTCTGCATTTTTTTCACCAGGTGCTTTCTCCTTTTTGTACCCTATGCCTTCATCCTGTGCCGTGGGGCCATTCTCAGCTTCCAAATCTCCTGTGAGGACAAGGATCTCTGAGCTCACACCTCCTCATGCAGCTCACCCTCTAAGTGCTGGATGCACACTGCTGAACTGGTAGGATTTGATTTTGCTTGTCAGCTGTCCTCAGCCTTTGCTAGTTTGTACTTGGATAGGAGCTGCTGGAGGGAAAGGTGAACCTAAGGAATTAAAGAGGTTTCCACCAGAAAGATTCCAGAAATGAAGCTGACCTTCAGGGGCTGATGCTGACTCATTAATGGTACTTCTTGCAGTGCCTTTACTGCTTTTTAGTTAAGCACACAATGCAGCTCTGTAATTAAGCTACAGGCAGAATATGGGACAAAAGTCACATTTGGCTTCTTTTTGCTGGTTTTAATTTTCTTTCTTGTAGTTATTACTGGGCCCACTAGACATGAAGAACAGTTGTGCTTGAATTTTGCCATTTTAGATTAACCTGTAAAACTCATGGTCTTTCCTGAAAATTATATCTTTATTGCAAGTTAGATTAAGCTTTTTTTTTTTTTCCTGAATGCCCTCTTTAGTCCAGATATTTTGGATTAAAAAAGAAAGGCAGGAATATTTGGAATTCAAATTAAAAAATGACCTGTGAATAGGAGAAATCTATAAGCCTTGAAATTTAGGGAGACCAGGCCAGTCATCCACAAGGCAAGCCATCTCTGTTTGGAGAAGTGTCTTTACACCTTCACCTGTAAGTAATGAGTGAAGCTGAGTTCCAAGTCAATATTCAGGCCTGCTTAAGTTGACTTTCTGTGAAGAACCCATTACAGGATGCCAGTAAACATCCACAGGGCTACTTTAATTTTCATCATTCAAACAGGCCAGCATTAGGAAACACCCTGCACATGCTGTCTCATCTCTGCCCCTCAACATCCCTGAAATTCTGTGTTCAGTCATGGTGTTCAGTCACCTGAGTATCCAAGAAAGGAAGAGCAGCTGGAATAAGCTCTGTATCTTGGTGCTGCAGAATCAACTGGCTGGTTACAATTTATTAGGATTCAGTTTTTTGCCTCAGAGGCAATAAAACATGGTTCTAGCAGGCTCAGAGACCTGCCTCTTACAGAACCTGGCACTGGTCTGCAAACAAAACCCCAAAGCCCTGGGAAAAGGCCTTCTTTTAGGAATATGTGTTTCTATACCTTGATCTCACCAAGGAGTAGAAATGCTCACGTTTTCTTTAGAAATGATGCAATGTGGCTTGCTAGGAATAACCTTTATGTATCCTTGTGTGCATCTAGCATTAACAAATGCTTCCCACCTTACAGATTTCCTCTGGGAAGCTTGCTTCCTCTGCCTGATAGCAAGTTGCCAGTAAAATCAGTTTGTACTACAGATGCAGAGAAGTCTTTGTCAGAAAGAATTTCCACCCAAACCATGGATAATCGTTATCCACTCTGAATTACCTAATTATCTTTTGAGAGTTTTATTTATTGTGTGGAAAAAGAAACACAAGGAGTTTTCTTGCCAGCTCCCTCAGAAGTGGCCTAAATGCCCAGTGTGTGAGGGAGATCACAGGCTCAGGCCGCTGTCCCATTGTCCAGCTGGGTGCCTGCAATAGCCTGGCTCCATAAAACAGACATTTAGCTGAACAGAAGTAATTAGCCCTCCATCGTGGCCCCTGCTCACAATAGCAAAACCAGCTGATGTTCCCTTAACTTGAAACAATGGGAGGACAGGCATGGGCTGTGGAACTCTTACAAGCACAGTAACTCCTTCCAGAGGGGGACCGTGAGAAAGTGGAGCCTGTAAAGAGCCTTTCAGTGGATGAACTCCTGAACAGTCTTTTATCCAGTGAACTCATCAGTCAGCTGTCTGTGGGTGCAGCTCTCTTTAGAAACCCCAGCTCAACAGCAACATGCCAGTGTGTAGTGATAAACCTTCCTGCTGAATGATATTGTGTCTCAGTGCTGTGTTCACCCTGGTATGGATTTATTCAGCAGCATCTTTTCCCTCCAGCCCTCTTTCACATTCCTTTACTGTGCTTGTTCCTCTTCCTAATGATCTGGGAATAGCAGTGACCACCAATGAGAGCATGGCAAGAACTGAATGTTGCTCCTAACAATGGCAGTGAGGCTTCACTTGGGATTCAGATGCTGAGAAAATTCTAGCAAAGAAGCTGGTGAGCTCAGAAATTCAGCCCTTCCATATGAATCCAGTAATTCACTTCCTTTTGATTGCTTTCTCCTCCACTTTTGCCAGCACCCCTAATCAGTGGATACCCAGAACTCAACTCCTGCTAGCAACAAGGCTGTGTTCAATAAATGACTGCTCTTTAAAGCTGTGTACAGCCCCTTCCCACTTGGAATATTTTCCAAGCACCTTCAGGCAATAGTTCATCACTTGCAAGTATGAAATTCTCTGAAAACACAAGGCCTTTGCTAGTGGCAAGGCAAAGACACCATTAACTTTGGGAAAACTGTCCACAGTAAACAGAACCATCTATTTCATTCAGCATCTTTGGCAACAGTCGAGTGATTTGGTTTCCAGCTGATGTTGCGAATTTTCTGTAGGCACACATGCCTTTTGAGCATCTTTTCTCCCTCCCCTTGTGCTAAATTTCCTTGTAGTTTAGCAGTTTGGATACCACAGCCCCAGAGTTTTGACTTCTGCCTGGGCAGGCCTGTTGCCAGCCAGCTGCAAATGGATGTTTTGTTGCTTTTGGAATCTCCTAAAAACCTAATCTAAAATCAAATTAATTATTTAGTGATTGAGTAAGAATTTTCAGTGAATACCACAGAATGGTTTGGGTTGGAAGGGATATTTAAAGACCACCCAGCCCAACCTCCAAGATGTCCCACTTCTGTTGCTGTTACTGTGGTTTGCATTAAAAAACCTTCCCTTTGTTCAGCCCCATCATGGATCTGTTTGTCCATCATGTCTAGTCACAAAGTCTTTAGCAAGGCCTAACAGAGAAGCCATCCCAGTATGGGATACTGAGAAGACTTTGTAGTCACTAAAATGTAACTATGACATCTCCCCAAAAGTGCCACTAGCAGAATGAGGAGTGAAATAAAAGAAAAACCACTACATTTATGAACAAGCAGATGGTACCAGAGAGCCCCTACCCCTGGATTATCTGTCCATCCAGGGAGCTGGGTAAAACAACCAAGCAGCTTTACTGGTTTTATGGGCATTCTTCTCTTGCTCACCGATAGATGGGAGCAGAGATTTCTCTACTCATGAAATTTTCAGGCTACAGCACTTGCAGTTTTTGTACACTGTGAGGGGCAAAAATAAAACCAAACAAGGTCAATATAGCTCATTCATGTGTCCACAGGGAGAAGGATATTGTTTTGTTTAGTAGCATACAAATGAGGTTTGTAATGGGAGTCAAATAGAAACCAGGAGTCAGCACTTTGTATTCTTTAACATTGAAATTCTCTGGTTTGGTATCTAGAACTGGTCAGAGGGTATTGAATAAGTTTACAACCCCTCATTGTTATTTCCCAGCTTATAACTGTGTTTTGCTAGGATCCAAGCCTTTACAAAAGCAATTAAATGCGTCCTAAACTTCCATTCCTTTTCCTTACAAGATCAAAGAGGAGAAGCTGTCCAGATGTAAATAGCTAAGCCTCTAATGAGATGATCAGTGAATTGTTTCTCTCTTGTGTTAGAAGCATTTAGCATTTAAATTACAATATTGCACTTAGGGCACTCTGCACTTCTGACTTGTACAGCAGGATCCCAGCACCTAACACAAGCCAGACAAATAACTTCAGCAATTAGCTTTCAGCATAGGTCCCTGCCCTCTGACCTCTGCTGTTCAAGCAGAGGCAAGCCAAATGCTTTCTTAAACAATATTAATTGGGTCTGGCACTCCTCTAGGGCTGGGCACGTCACAAACAGTTTCTAATAGCAAGGAGGTGTTTGCAAAAAGCAAAATCTCGTGTATTTTCTGCTCAACAGGAGCCTGACTTAGCCATAGTGGAGGTGAAGCAAAGCCTGATCTGTGGAAAAGTGGGAATGGCCGAGCAGCACCTGCTCAGGTGCCGCCTGTGTGACACTGTCAGGACTCCTGCAAACTGCCAGCAAGGCAGAGGAGGATCAGTTTGCATAGCCTGAGGTTGGTTGGCTTGTTTGGGGGGATTTTTTCTTAACTCCCTCTATTCCTGCATAAGTATTTTGTGCAAACATAGTAGGAATATAAATTTAAGTGCCCCTGGAGCTACCTATAAAGACAAGGGTTGGTGGAACAGAGTAAAGAAAACTCTCTCCTGCCCAGCTTTGGGTGCTTGCAGCATGTCAGTACAAATGAGGTGAGCTCAGTGTGAGGTGCTGCCAAGGGACAGCAGTGATGTCTGCAGAGGTTGGAGGTGGTGCTGAGGCAGGAAGAGAACATTTCCTCTCTGCTGCCCTCCTCTGCACCCCACCCCAGACAGGGGCCTTTGTTGGGCAGCACTGGGGTGAAACCAGGGAGATGCTTTGCCTGAGCTTCTTCCTGGTTCCCAGTCAAGCCCTTTATTCCTTATTTGTTTTTCTTTCACTGATGTTCACTACCATGTTCATCATTTAGAGCTGAAACTTCCAGAGACAAGCAGGAAGTAGGAGCATCTGGAGGTTTCATGAGAGAGCCATCCAAGCTCCTGAAGAGAGCCTAAAGAAAATGTACTTACCTAAACTCATTCAATCTTCTTTTTAAAGAGATTTCTTCTTTGTATTAGAAGTGCCTATGAACCCAGCCTTCCAAGACACAGAAACCTTCCCAAGTCTTGATCTTGTCCCAGGGTGTGATGTTGGCTTTGAACAGCATTTCTCAGCTTTTTTTCATGTCATTTGCTTTATTCAAGGGAAAGATCTCTCCAGTTCCCTTTCATGACAGGGCTGCTCTGAAGCAAGGGTCTAAAGTGATGATTTTTTTTTAAATTCTGGCAGTAATTCTGCAGATAACACTACACTTAACTTGCACGGCTCAGGTAGAAATTGCCAAAGCTCTGGAAGAAAAAAAAAAAAAAAAAAAAGAGGAAAACAAAAGCAGCTGACTGCATGCTAACTTTGGAAGTTAAAAGCTCTGATTTGTAGTTTGGGTGTGTTCCAAATTTATCAAAGTCATGCCTTCATTCTAGTAATAAGTTCCACTAAAAAACAAACTCCTCTATGTAAAAGTGACATTTAACTTCCTAATTTAATAGTAACAGCAGCCATTCTGAAATGAGAGTTTCTGTTAGTGATGAGTTAAAAATTAAAATTCAAGCCTTATTCTGCAAGAGGGAGCAGTTTCACACATTTTTAGCCTGCTTATGGTAACATGAAGGAGGAGTACTACAAAATCACCCAACAAAACATCAGATTAAGATGCCTTAGTGAGTCAAAATTTAAGGATTCCAGTGCTCCCTACCTTGTGTGCCCCTTCTGATCTGGAAGCCAGCAAAAGCCCTTGTGAAACTCGAGTGCAGAGGCTCCAGGCCTGGGCTTTGCACTCAGGGTATTGGCCTTTGACAGCCCCATGGCATTTTGGTTTTACATAATCAGCTCTTTTTGTTATAAGCTGTAGGCTTCAGATAACATTGGTGAAAAACAATTTCAAGTGGAAGCAGCACCGTGGCTACACACTGAGAGAGAAAACAATCAGAAAAACCAAGTATTTCTTATTTCTTGTAATCACCTGTCTTACAGCAATCAAGCACTGACTGGTGTTTGCTGACAACTTGCTTTGCAGGAAAAACAAAGTGAAAGACACAGGAAGAGAGAGCTTTTCTGCATTTCTGATAAATCTGTAGTTATGGCCTTCAATGACAGATTTGCCAACAGCAAGGAGTAAGACAAATATGTGCAATCTGAAGTGTCTGGAAGCAAACTCATGCATTCCTTCACTGCTTTTGTTTGCAGAACCTTTCCATCTGGATGTGTAGCAGGAACAGGAAAGCATTTGAAGCTAGGAAAACTACCATACTGCTGTCTATAAAGCACTGCTAGGATTTTTATGTGGAGCCCTGAGGAGAATGACATGCAGTGCTTTTTTAAAATTTTTTTTCCTTTTTGCCAAATCGGAGAGCTCAGACATTTGCAAGCAAAACGAAATAAACTCAGGCATTGAAACTCCTTCCTGAAATGTGGCTGGTGGCTGATGCCATGGCCAGTCCCCCAGCACATGCATTGTGCACCTCTGGGCACTGCTGGGATGCTGCTAATGGCACCCATGGCACAAAAGGCAAGGTAATTAGCAGAGAATGATTATTGCTGCAGCTAGAAAGTAGACAAGTAATCTTTAGGGTTTCAGTCCATTTCCTCAGCGTTTTCAAACCAGCACCTAATTTTCCCAAACCCCCCTCCGTGGCTGTTCCTTTTTTCCTTTCTTTTCTTTTCCCCCCCTGCCAGCTTTTTGCAAGGCCTGTGGCTATTCTGATTCACTCCATTTCTTTCTTCTCAAACAGCCACGGTGCAGGCTCACTGTTGCCAGGGATATGGTCAATGCGTGTGACATCGTGCCACCAAAAACAATCCCATTTATTTCTGGTGTGATGCTGCTGAAATCACCACAGCCAGGCTGGGAGCAGGACATCTCAGTCAGCCACGAAATTTTGTGAGAAGAATTTTCCTTAAAGGAAGTGTTCTTAAAAAATAGCTTTCAAGGAGAAATGTGCAGGTTTTGCTTGTAAAGTGGTTGTTGGCAAAGGTTGCCTTGCCAAAGTCCAGTCGGAATATCAGTGAGGGATGGCAAACACATGCCATTTTGACAAGAAATTAGTAGGTTACACAGCACTGTGGAAAATACTAGACTTTCTTCTTCCCCTGATCTCAAAGAGCCTGTTAGGAGATTAAGAATCTCCAGCTCTCAAATGTATAGCTGTTTTACCAAAATTCAATTAATGAAGAATAATATTTTGGGAACAAGAGAAAACACCTCTGTAGCACATGGAGTGCTAGGAAAAGATGGAAAGTTGCCTGTATAAACAGTTCAGCAACTCTGGGATGAATTATAGGAGCATTTGTATGCATGATTGCCCATCTGTGGAAAACAAGACGTGCAGTCACCCACAGGAATGATGTGCAGAGCAGACCTGTGGGGCTGTTACTTGCTCCAGGACAAGACCTGTCCTGTCACATCCGAGTGCGACCCAAGGAAGTTGAGATAAATCTGTGTAAGTAAATAAATAGAGGAGGAGGCCTCACTGGGAGCAAACTCAAGGTATGCTATCTACATCTGTGTTTCTGTGTTTGGGGTTTATTTAGACTCAAGTCAGATTTTGGACTGTTACTTCTCCACTTGAAGTTTTTTTGGCAGTTCCAGGAGGGCTGAAGGCTCAGATGCAGCGGGTTCCTTCCAGCTGCGTGGCCCAGTGTGGGCACTGGCAGGGTGTGGGGAGCTGCAAGACTTCAAACCAGGGATGCTGGCAGGAACTCTGCCTTGCACAGCTCCCCTCTCAAGTACCAGCTGCAAAATGTCAACAGCACCTTCCTCAGAGAACACAATTAATTAAAGGAGGCCTAATTAATTAGTGTCAGGAAAGCAGATGTAGCGATTATGGCAGAAGTAAACAAATGTACATATTGTAAATTGTTCTGCAAAGGATTTGTTCTGGAATCCCTGTGGCCCTTTCACTCCTCCCCAGGATGCTGTTGGGAAGGCCATCAGGGAAAATGTAGAGATAAACTGCAAATTGATGAGGAACTAATGTACTTTTCTAAGTTTATATCTCAGGAAAACAATCAGCAAACAGACTCCTTTATTAACCCCTTGGGACTTGGGGGTGAAATACAATCCTGATATTTAATTTCCAGATCATGCAACATCATGTACCACAAATAAGTCAACTGTTTAAAGTCTGTTTAATGTGAGTGTGAAAAAGCAAATGTGGGGCCACACCAGTCTGGTGTTTGAGTGGAGCCTTTAGACTTTATAAAGGATCTGTACTGAATGAAATCTCTCATGCCTTGTAAATATGAGGATGCTCCAAGCTCAATATAACAGACACTGAAATGGTGAAAAACACTTGGAAAACTCAGATAGAAAAACTTCTGAGCTGCCTTTCAAAATTTCTTCAGGATGATAGAGGACAAATTAGGCTGGTTAGGGATGTAGCTGTAAAAGCAAATGGGACTCAAGTACTGGAAGAACCAGTCAAGATATTAAGAAACCAAGAGTACTGTGTGTGAAAGAAAATGCATTGCACAACCAGTGCCATGCTGAGGGGAACAGCCCCAGAGGCAGCCAGGAACAGTCAACAATCAACAGAGATTTTTACCCTTCACTCTGTGCTCTTGTTTGCTCTGCAGGTAATGATGGCTTGGTGCAGAGAGGATGGGAGCTGGGATGTACTTCAGGGTAGATGTACTTCAGCTCGTTACTTCATACTGTGAAGAAGCTGTGAAGGTGGAAAATATCCCCTTGCTTGGTGAAGAATTAAAGGATTGAGGTAGGCAGCAGCAGCCTGTGGCCAGGGTGCTGCAAGAGGGAAGTTGCACTCAGAGGTCACTGCTCTTCCCACCTCTTTGTGGTTCCCCTTTTCTCCCAGATGATACTGAGAGAAGTCAGAAGAGAGGCTTCCATGGCCCATGGCAGGATATCTCCTGTATTTGTTCAGGTGACAGCATTTCCTGTGCAAAGCACTGCCAAGTAACAAGCTGCTCATGAATGCTGCTCCCCACCATGGTGAGTGCATTGCCCTGCTCCTGTGAGATATTTGTGGATTTTGGGTTTTGTATTATGGGCTTTGTGCTTATGTGAGTTTCTCCTTGCTTTCAAAAGCCAGGATTTAAAGGTGAATACCTCTGTTTTATGATGGTGCAGTGAGCTGCCAACTTCCTGAAGGGAATGAGTTTGGTTTCTGTTCACGAACATTCACTTCTTTAGTGCTTGTCTCAAACAATTTTTGTTCCAGTGAGTAAATGAGCAGTGAAACAAGTAATGAGAGGAGTGAAGGTCAAACAGAACAGCTAGCACAAAGTTTAAAAATCATTCCAAACAAACCTACCCACGGTAAGATGTGTGAGAAGAGGAGAGGCAGCCTGTTCCTGTGCTCAGCCATAGGATGGAGAATCTGTTCAGGCAGCTGACAAAGCAGATGGATAATTATTGCCATGGGTTAGGACCTGGGCAGGCACTGCTGGTGACCTGGTAGTTGCTTTTGGCACTTGATTTGGAAATCTCTTCCTACTGCTTTAGGTATTGGCAGAGTAGCACGAGACCATCTTGAATGAGGGACTGGGGCAGCAGCAAGAGTACTTGACTCTTTTGAATCTTAAAAGGAAAACAAAACCTTTAAAAGAATGTTTGAAATCTCCCTTTTTAATTCTCTCTCAGTCTGAATTCTCCCCTTTTAAATGAGACACAGCACTCTTTTTCTTCCTCTTCTCTCTCATTTAAAAAAATTACTTTTTTGTGTGCATTCTAATGCATTTTAGAGTTTTTACAAGATAGCTCTGCCAGCTGTCAGCTTCCAGCTACAGCTTCCGTGCTCTGAGCACCTATTCAGGCAAAGGTAACTTTACATTGAATAGTCAATGACAGGTTTTACCCAAACAGAAAATATAAAGAATATCCAGGGACTTAATGCACTGAAAGCCAAGCAGCTCTCTGTAACATCCCAACCTATTATTGTACCTTGTTTTGTATTTTAGATAACACTTAAGAGGCAGGGGGGTAATTAAGGTAGTTGAATGAAATGCTCTGGTAACAAAGAACATTTTTTTTGTTTGTAAGAAATCATTGGTCAAATCATATGACCTCTACCTATGCAGGACTTCTGAGAGTGAGTCCAGCACCATCACTGCATTTCAGAGCCCAAGCACATTTGTGGACCTTGTACCAGTAGATGCCCACAGGGATCACCTTTCCTGCCTCTTGCCTGTCCTTGTGCTGCACCCACACAATGCTGCCAGTGCCTTTCCAAACCCCTGTTCTCTTTCAGCAGTCAGTGAATGACAGCCAAAAGCAAATGGTATCATGTGAAATCCTCTGAATCATTCCCCCTCTGGGAACTGCCCAGAGCATTGTCATAGAGAGACTTACCACAGAGTTCACCCCACTTAGGTGGAAGGAAAAGACTTCCCCATGGGCCCCTGCCTCACCGATCCCCAGATGTCCCAAACTCTCCTGGTTTCTCCTTTCCCTGTTCCCTCATTGGTGTGGTAGCCCTGGTGGCCAGCCCATCTCCCCTGAAGGCCACTGCCCTCTGCCCTGCCCTTGGTAGTGCCTACATCCCCTCCAGCTCATAGCCAAGCTTGTGCAGAGCACAGGGTCTGGTCCTTGTCCCTGATCCCTTGGGTGGGTACAATAAACCTTCACTGGAACACATCATACACAGACCCTTCCTGTCCTTGCTCTGCTGAGCTCTCTGTGTGTGCTGGAACTGAAATTCCTGCTCCTGTGGCCTCACCCCAGCAGCTCCTGAAGGAGACCCTTCCAGGGAGGCTGCAGCATTTCCACCATCCTGCCACCCTGCAACAGGATCAAATTTGGCCAGGCAGGGCAATGTTAAAAGGAGGCCCAGCAGGGTGGTGTGGCTGCAGCCTTTGCTACCTGCCTACAGCTGAACAGGTTCCATCCTCATATCCTGTACATTTGGCTTAATTGGCTGGCCCTTCCAAAGAGAGGCAGCAGCACTGATTTACTGCACTGTATAAATGTGTTTATAGCTTGGCACCAGCACACTTACACTCACTATTTTCCAACATGGATTTCCAATAAGCCCTTTGCTCAAATGAGTCTATTAACTTTAAAGTGCCTGAAGGTGAAACTGAATTATGAGAGGCAAGCTTTAGGGGTTGGAGCCCAAAACAGCTGGGAAAGGCTCCCAGAGTCTTCTGTTAGTACCTGTTGTGGTTGATACTTATATTAAGGAAAAATAATGTAGAAAGTAAAAGCAAACCTGGGACACACATGGCCTCAGCCTGAGCTGCCTTTCACTTCAGCTGGCACTCAGACACCCCATTCCACAGGATTATTACATCAGCCAGTGTGCAATTAGAATATAACCCATTCCTTCCTCTCCTTATGAATTTAACTTCCAATAGTCACATTTCCCTGTTTCTGCAGTGTGGCACCACAGCCTGGGGAGAAGCTCATCTGACTGTGGTCCCTTTGGCAGTGAATTTCATGCCTCTGTTTGGTCCCTGCTGTTCTGCAGAGCTGGGACACATTTCCCTCTCCTCTCCCAGCCTGGGGGGCTGCACAGAGCTGCTCTTGGAGCCTCAGTGCTGCCCTGCTCTCTGCCAGAAGGGCTGGGATGTTTCCATGTGGAACACCAATTATCATCCCTGCAGGGATGGGAAATCAGGCAGAAAGATTTAGCAGACCCCTAAGTACAGTCCATAATTACCTACCTGTACCTGCTCAAGGTTACATCTCCCTGGCTAAGGAGTAAGACTGATTTCTAGTTGCTAATAGCTTGACTTTCTCTGGAATAAGAAAGGAACTCCTTAATGCCCATGGAAGAAAAAAAGACTTGTAGAGAATGGAATTAAATTAGGAAAAGTAGAGTTTTGGATGAATGTCAGGGGTAAAACTGCCATAGTAATGTCTACTGAACTGTGGAATGATCTCCCAGGGTGAGTGAGTGATGGAGCCCCACAGTGTGAAGAATTAAAAGAGCATCAGGCAAAGTCTCAGGAAAGCAGTGTCTGAGGAGGCAGCGTGGCAGCACAGGGACTGTGCCTGTGTGGGAATGTCCATTGTCTGTACATGGAACCTGTTCTTGTCCTGGGAAATCTGCTGTATTGCTCAGGTAGGTGTGACCTGCAGAGCTTTAAATCCTGCCTGCAATTATTGGGAATCTTACAGGCTAATCCAGCAACAAGCCCTCAGAGGACACCAGTGACTCTGGCTGATGCTCCCCTGTCCCATCCTCAGCATGTGATGCCTTAAAAATTCTTCAGACTTATATGAGGTAGAACATGGGTATTTCTGGGCATTTCTGCTTTAAGAAAAAGATGTCTCCTTTTGCTTTTACAATTTTTTTTTCCTCAAGTTATGGACTGATTCAAGGAAGTATGGCTGCTCTGTCAGTTGGGAACTGCTCCCTTTCCACTCCACTTACTTTTTGTACCAGTAAAATGTTTGTGTGACAAGTGACAGAAATCCCTGTGCACCAAGGTCAGGGTGCAGTGTCTCTCTCTGTGGAGATAAGCTTGCATTGCCTTGTTTCTGGATGACATCCATATGAAAGACCTACAGATGTAATGAGAGGATACAGTTTTTAATTAAAAATTATGATGTGCTGTTATCACATTATTAAACAAATTGAATTAGTGAATTTTTGCAGAGTATCCAAATTTAGGAAATAGTATTTCTTGGTGCAGTTTTACTTGAACCTGCTGTGATGAGTAAATACTGGATTGTGTAGACAGTCATTCAGAGTAAAGACAGTGGAATTAGATGAGGGAGAATTCACAAACTTCCTTTGTGTAACACTTGGACACCTCACACTGTGTGAGGGATTTTACCATCCAAAACAAAGGTGTGGACATGTGCTAGTCACAGAATCACAAGGTTGGAAGAGACTTCAAGATCATCGAGTCCAACCCAGCCCTAACACCTCAACTAAACCCTGGCACTGAGTGCCACATCCAATCTCTTTTCAAACACGTCCAGGGATGGTGACTCCACCACCTCCCCTTTCAGCTCTTCATGACCCTTTTAGCTCTTGTGTGGAAATTCTTGTTTCTGCACAGAAGAAGAAACAGGAGCAGAGAAGCAGCGAGTGAGGAAGTGCTCCCTCTCCAGTCTGTTTGGACTAAGTGTGGGAAGCTGAGGGAGAAAAGGGCTGGCTGAACCTGACCTAGGGCTGTGCAGCAAATCCATCTCCTGTGGCTTGCCTCCCCCTGAACCTGGGGAACAGAACCTCTGTAGGTAAGCAGGATTGCTTCAAAGGTATGTGGTGGCAATTCCACTTTTCCTTTGTAACACAGAATATGTGGAAGCCCTGGATTTTGTCCAACCACTCAGACCAAGGCATTCAGTCGCCTGTCTTTAACTCCCTGGCACCAGTCATGAGGCAGTGCTGACAGACTCTTCAAAGTCTTGTGGTTTGGGTCTGTTCAGGGAAAAAAAGTGCCTCTTGCCACTCACCAGATATGCTGGAGGGCTCAAAAAATAGACATGGAAAAGCAATGGCCATGGCTACTGTCCTGGCTCTTCACAGATGTTGGCTTTGCCATTCCTCAGGTTAAACTGCTGCTAGTTCACAGGGCATTTCATCTTCTGGAATGAGGTTGGTGCCATTCATTTGTCATCTGTATTTTTTTCTATATTTGTTGGGGTTTTTATAGTCTGGAAAGCTTCTCCTCTATAATTTTTGGTTTTACTTGACTGGCTCCACTTGCATGGTACCTCCCATCCAATATTTCCCATCGTGGTTCAGAATTGCTGGGGGGCTGCACCAGCTGGGAGAGCCAGGATCTCAGTGGAGTTCTGCAGAACAGATTCACCAGAGATGTCTGATCCTGCAAAACTCTTCATCAGCCTGGGACACAAGGTAGATCATTGCAATGGAAACTGAATCTTTCATTTGCTTTTTGTATTTTCTGCCCTTGCTTTGGGTTTGTTTTCTTCCCTTGCAATTGTCAAGGCAGCATCTGAGAGTTTTATGAAACAAATGTTACTCATTAAAAGCCCATCACTGCCTACCAGAAAGGAAAATGGCATCTTATTGAAAACAATATGTAATGGTTATTGCTGTCTTGTTGGAAGTTATGCCCTTGAAAAATGTTAGGGACTTACTTAGTAGCAACTGATGGTGCAGAAAAGCCCAGCTAAAGAGAAAATTAACTGTTGCATTATCTTTTACACAGCTTCAAACACCACCATACAAAGGCCTGGTCTGTGTTCATAGCTGTGTTTACAGTCACTTCAAGGACAAGGAACACTTTTCCATGATGCTTTTGTTGCCTCAGTGTTGGAGTCACAAATAATTCCTGTCTGGTTTCACACAGCGGCCTTGGAGCAGCGGTGGAGACTCCAGTCCTGACCAGGAGAGCACAACTCCAGCCATGTGAGTAAGAGACCCCCTGCACACACAGCACCCCTTGGGCACTGCCTTGGGGACACTGTGCCTCCAAGGACATGTTTTACCTTAAATTGGCACCCTCAGCACCTGTATTGCCAGGCAAGCTGCTGATTCACTCCCAGGCTGTTAATCTCTTTAAATGTTTCCATCTTGATCTATTTTGTATTGCCTTTTATTTTTTTTAAATTTACCTTGTATTAAAATTAGGATTAACAAACTAAAATTAACAGATTTTTACAAATCAGATTGGAAAACACAGGTTTTTTCTTTTGGAAACACAGCATTAATTTCTGCACACTGCAAAGCCCCTCTCTCAGCACAGCTTGTCCTTCCTAAGACTGAGCTACCCATATGAACAGGGTAAATATGACTGAGGGTTTTGCACAAGCATTGTTTGAGTAGTTACAGATGAGGCAACTTGATGCATTATTCTCTGAAAGTAAACACAAATGCATGGCAAACAGCATACAATCACCAAAATTACTGGGCCAATCGTAATTAAATGCTGCACAATATAATGAAGCTATGGTCCTAAGCTTAAAGATCGCAGCCATCCATCTAATCCCAGCCTTTCTGTTGTAACTGAGCAGTAAGACTGTGTAACTTATTATTTTGCTTGTGTATTTGGAAGGGTCAGAAATGTTCATACAACACATACCTTTAAAGTCTTCACAACCATGTCCTTGAGCTAATAACAAAAAGGCAATTGCAGCACAATTTTGTAAGGTAGCATGTCAAATAGAATTAACATCTAACAAAAGATCAGACAGTGCCATGGAAGTTGCATTGGTTTGTTTAGCAAGCCAGCAACCCAAACTATTCAGGGTAGCAATGTTCCAGCTGCTGCTACTCTTGGGGTTAGAATGGAAGAAGCTATAATTGTCTCAGGGGACCAAAATTGCACATTATCTTTACAGTCAGATTTAAATGCGTGGGTCATTCCTTTTTGCCTGTGATGCCGGCACACCTGCAGTATCATGGATGTGTTAGGTGTCAACAAGGACGAACGGCCAATGGTACAGGGACCACCTTTTAGTCTTCAAGGGATGCCAGACCAGGCTCCATCACTGCAAATGAGGAAATACCCTTCAGGTGGGTACAATGGGGAATTGGATGAGACTGAGATTTTTGTTGAAGTATAATTGCACCAAGAAAGGTTTCTATATACTGGGAGGGTAGGGGTCACTAATACCGAATAATTGCTAGCAACCTTTTGTTTTTGTTGAACA
>VWZP01007158.1:7225-39219 GCA_013396995.1 Dicaeum eximium
TATAAAACTTCTCTTTCATAATATTTACTCTCTAATTGTGAGAGTCAACTTTTCAATACTCATTTATCACAAACCTCTCTGGAGGGTACAATGTCCCTGGTGGTCTGCTGCGTGCCTGTCCCATGTGAGACATGAAATGGTTGCCAGGCACTCTCCCGTGAGACAAGGTTTTCTTCCATCTTGTAGTTGACTCCTCAAGTGGCACATTTACAACTCCTACCCCACATGCTCTCATGACCAGTGTTGAGACAGAAATCAAAATTAAATTGGGTCCTGACAACCCCATGCATATGCTATACAACATGTTGACTTGCTATTTTTTGCAGTTTTCCACTGCTGAGCTCTGAAGCCCCAAGATTAGGTTAGAAGCAACAAAGATAAATCTTCTGCAATCATTTGAAAATCTGGGCATAAAAATATTAAATGCAGTATACTATCAGAATCTCTAAATTTTTGCAAGAGGAGTTTTACTAGTGAAATCTGATTTAGTGAAAGGTGTCCCTGCTCATTAGAGTGTGGTTGGACTAAATGATGTTTAAAGGCCCCTCTAAACCAAACCTTTTTATGATTCTACTATATTTTGAAGGGGTTTTTTGAAGACACTTCACTATATTCAAGTAGAGATAATTTCCTATATGTAATTTAGGTGTCTACACATTAGAGATGATTGGCCAGCTAGTTATCGAAAGCCTATTTAAAGTTGTCTATTTTGTGAAAAAACTTGTTGGAAAAGCCTTATTGTCCATTGACAATTAAGAAACCTAAGGCTTACTATGAAAAGTTCAAGACCAGTGGCACAAATGGGTGAAACAGAGCAGAAAAGGAAACCACAAGGTAACAGTGAGATCATTCTTTTCTACTTCATATGGAAAGGTCACATTACAGGAGCTGCCTTGTCCATTTTTCTATGTATTGTTATAGCAAACCAAAAAGTGTAAATATGATTTTCTGTTTATGCATAGATTGTAACAGAACAATAAGGACAAAGGAAAATAACTATGCAGTAGGTGAGGAAATAATAAATAGGTACAGCATATGGGACAGAATTGCAAGATAGAAAGAAGACAGAAATGGCAGAGCTGTTTTTGAAAAAGAAAGGCCCATAAATAAAAACAGATGGAGGATGGTTGTTTTGGGGTTGCAGGGTCTGTGGGTTTAGCTTATACAAAAGCAAGGAGCAAAAGCTAGATTCCACAATGCAAAATATGTAAGTAGAGAATGAAAGAAAGGTATAAGTGTGGGGAAAATTGGAGACTGGTTTTAAAAATGTCTTAGTTTTTAGTTAAATAATAGGCAAAGGGAAATATAAGTAATAAGTGGAGATGTAGAAAACATTTGTTTTAAAAGAATTTGGCTGGACATCACCTGGAAGAATAACAGTATGAGTAAGAAACAGATACAAAATTTATATTGTGCTTATATCAAAATACATAGAATTGCACGTTCTTGTAGACACAAAAGAGAAGTATAACTACCCACCTAAAATATTTCATCATCTCAATTGTACTTCTTGTACTGTACTTCTATACTTGTACTACAGAATTTACTCCATGGTTTGAAGGGGTTTTTTCTTGCCTTGTTTGTCTGAATTTTGGAGTAAATAGTCTGGTTTTATCTAGTGTTCGTAGTCAGTAATAACATTGCTTAGGAAATTATTTCTGTATTTCATGAATGATTCACTTGTTGTTAATGATTGTTTTCCACACGTAATGTATTGCAATGCTCCACTGAACTCTCTGTGGGTGCTCACTCTAAGACATAAATTGTTATTTCTATCTTATCAAAAGCCTTATTGTATACTGCTGTTACCATTATGCTATTATTATACATGCAGACACATTTTCTCTAGCTTATGATTTTGTGTTGATTGATCAGCTATTTGCTAAGAGTTAGACTTGTAGATTAGAATGTAAAAGTTATGATTATTCCTGAAGGCAATAACCTCTGAACTCTGATATTGAAGGATAAAAAAACCAAACAGTAATGACGTTAAGTCCATGAACTCTGAACTAGAGTTTTAAAATAGTTGATAAGGACTTATTGAAGGATGTTGCAGTCTAGCTCTTAAGCTACTTTTTGAAGTGTCCTATTATTAAGCGACCTTATAGAGGATTGCAAGGTGTCCTCTTTGTTAACTGTGTAATTTTTGCTATCCCACTGAAAATGTGGAATTTCACAGTTTAATTGGCAGTCTGATCATAAAAAAATCCCTTATTGTCACTGTTCTTCATGTCCAGAAAAGCCAAATTCTGTTTAAATAATCATGCTTTACCTATAGCATATGTCACATCAATTTAGTTCTGTGATTTTTCTTTTTTCTTCATTTTAGAGGTTACCCTTGTTAATAACAATCGCATGAAATCTTGGAAATCTAGTTCTTACACAATAAATAAAAACTACTTTAGATTTCATGTATTGAAGCTACTTTACATTTCTCTTTGTATCTCTTAGATGGAATAATTCAAAAAAATATTGGAAAAAATACCTTACTGGGTTTTGTAGTTTTGACTGGAGATAAATTGTGTGAATAATGAAGCAGCCTATGAAGGTACCAAAACCAGGCAAGGCTTTCGATAGAGGTACAGTGTGCTCTGAGCATAAAATATGTTTCCTTTAATTTTGTAAGTGTTATTTTCTTTGGCAGGTAAGCTCTAACTGGAGGTCAGTCACAGAGAGAGACACAATATATACTAAGGACAAAACAGAAATTTTATATTGTCTCACTGAAGAAGTTGCATCTATTTTATTCTGAAAGTCTGTGTGTTCTGAATAGCAATGCCTGGCTGTTAAGAGGACGTATATTTTAACAGTAGATGCCATAGGGACAAAAAAAAAAAAAAAAAAAAAAAAAAAAAAAAAAAAAAAAGAAAAAAAAAAAAAAAAAAAAAAAAAAAAAAAAAAAAAAGGAGCCAATACACAGAAATATTAGGTTTATTGTGTCTCTGTGCACGTTTCATGGTCTCTTGAAATAACCATACATTTGATCTTTGCACCCCTGACAAAGGAGAATTTGGGCACTACAACTAAGCGTGAATGAATAAATCCTATCAAGGAGATGTTTTTAAGTTCTGGTATTTAGCCCAGCTGTTAGCAGGAGTGATTTCTACTGAAGAAATGGAGGAATGGTTTTGTGATAATTCAGTCAGTTTTACTCTTGAACTTCGCATCTTTTTCCAGAGCAAAAGTACAAAGAACATCTCCGTTTCTTTTTAGTTCATTTCTATCAGGTAAGTAGTGCTGAGTGTCACTATCAGTTTGGGTATGAAGTACATGCAAGTTAAACTCAAAAAGTCAGTCAGAAAAAAACCCCAGTTTCTTCTAAGATTTAGGGAAAAAAACTTCACACAAAGTATATTTCTTCAATTTTAAAGATACATGAGCTGGTTTATGATAAGTTAAAAGACGGTTCCTTTTGCTCTGATGCAGGTTTTCTTCCTACAGATGAATCTACAAATATATTGGTCACAAACTGCTTTCTACTGAGTAAAGAAAATACTTCTTTTAGTATGTGATTCCACTTTCTACTCTTGTAACTGTCACAATGAACAAAAGCGAATTAAAAATTTTTGAAGAAATAAAACAAAACCCAGTCGTAAGTTTAAAAAACCCCCAAACCAAACAAAACCAAAACCAAAACCAAAACCAAAACCAAAACCAAAACCAAAAACCAAACCAAAACAAACCCAAAACCAAAGCCAAAGCCAAAACCAAACCAAACCAAACCAAACCAAACCAAACCAAACCAAACCAAACCAAACCAAACCAAACCAAACCAAACCAACAAAAAAACCCCAAATAAACAACAACCAAAAAAACCCAAAAACAAACAAAAAAAAACCAACCAACACACAAAAANACAACCAAAAAAACCCAAAAACAAACAAAAAAAAACCAACCCGCACACAAAAACCCCAAAACCAAAAAACCTCCCCAAAAAGACAAGGAAAACATTTTAAACCCACCAAAATTATGAACAGTGCACACTTGTGCACACACATAATATACTGGTACGTATATCTGTTATGAATCAAATTGAAGCTGGAATATACTATAGACATACTAAAAGCTGTGAAAACTTGCACTTTATCAAATAGCCACAACTTAATAGGAGGCTATTGGAATTATATAACATTCAGTTAACTCCAACATTTTGATTTATGATCTCCAAGACTTAATAAACAACGACAAGCACAGATTATATTATATTGGAAAGACTCATTAGTATCCACTGGAAACCAAATTCTGCAGAATTATTAGAAATGTGCATTGAAAGAGATTTAGCTCAGAAAAAGAAGGTTTTTTAAGAAACCCTGAGAAATCTATCAAAAAATACTCATAGGAAGGGGAAGAAGTTATTTTTAAGAGATATAGCAGTAATATTGGAAAAGAGGTATGTAGTGGAACTAGATATGATTTCTACAGAGGCTTATCTGAGAAAGAAAGTTAGTTGTAGATCTGAGACACTTAAACAGAACCAGGTAGTCACTCTGTTTAGTAGAAAAGAGGAACATATGTCTCTATTTGTCAAATGTATTGTCAATCAACATTTAAGAAAATTGCCTTCATGGAGCCTGACTCCCTTTGTTAAGAATTGCTTTATTGTCCTTAGCAATGTTTTTCTCTTTCTGATTTGGTGTATGTCCTGCACAAATTTTTATTTTAGCCAAAAATCTTTCAATTGGATCTGATCATCTTCTATCTGATTACTATGGATTAATCTTCTCTGATATTCCTAAATGTAAATTTTTCTTTAATGTATAAGAAAAGATCTTCAAGTCAGTAATGTCATCCTTGTCTCCAAAGTCAGTTCCTTATTAACCTGCTCATCTGTCTTATTGCCTGTTCAACACTAGAAAGCCAAGAGCAGTATTACTGGTCATGGTCATCAGTTCTACAGATGTTACCAAGCATGTGGAAATTCTCTTCTGACCTCTTGCCCAACTGATTCTTTTCCACCTCATTCATGACTGAGGAGGAGTTAATATATTAAGAGATGAAGCTGGGATTTATTTGTCAGTTGTATTTCAAATTATCTTCCATTCTGTAACTTGTATCATATGATCATATGTCACTTATCTTTTTTATTTATAATGTCTTTGAAGCAATAACTGCAGCATTTGGTTTTCTAACTTGTGCTTCCCTGGGCATAATGTTAGTTAAAAAAAAAAAAAAAAAAAAAAAGGAAAGTGAAGTTAAAAAAAAAAAAAAAGCAACAACAGGAAAGTGTGAAAGAAAAACTGAAGGAATGCATTCTGCATGATTGTAAGCATAGAAAGAGATAAAGAGATGAAAACTAGGTATGTACCCTTAGAGTACTTATTAGCAGTATGGATAACAGTAGTTACATCTACACTTGGAAAGGAACCTTGGCTAGTATTTTTAATATCTTCTTCTATGATAAAATGTCAGACTTCAAAGCTCCCTCTTTACTGTGTGTGAGTAATAACGAATAAAGAAACATGATGACAATCCACTGCTCCTGCAGGGGTTTAGTAGTAGGTTAGTGAAGAAATATTTACATATTTCATTCTTGTGTCATTCTTGAGTAATGAGATAAGATTAAGAAAGGGAAAACTCAAGCTGAATTTCATGCAGAAGCCACTTTGACAGTGAGATCTATTATGCCATAGAATAACTTCCCTCATGATATTTAAAATAGGACTAAACTATATGTCTGTTAGGACAGTGCATTGATAAATATACAGTAGCAAACAATTTCACCTTGGAAGAGTGAAGGTCCAGATGTGACAAATTTTTTAGGTTGTATGAATCTCTGAGTTTGAATAAAACTGGCAAAAGGAAATACACTTTCTTAAATATTAAGCAGACCAGCAGTAGGAAAAGCTAACCATGGCATAACTTCAGTAATTTTATAGATCATTACTCTGTATGCTGGCTGTCAATTTATAGTAAATCCTTCACAATTTACACTGAATTAAGGCCCTCAGTAGTAACCAGCTTATTCCCTTTCAATGCTGTCCTTATCCATCATCCAAGCATAAAATGACCCCTTAGACACAAGTTCTTCCATCACACCCTCTTTCCCCCATCAGCTTTTCCAAAGTATGTAATCAGAAGAGCAATTTAATATATATTTTGGTTATGATATATGATAAAGTAGAAAGAACAGAAAGAAGTGGTGAGGGCTCCTATAATAATAAATAAGTGGTCAGTCTGACGTGTAGGTCACCTTGAAGCCTACAGGAACATGCTGTATAAATGGCAGAATTTTGTACTGACTATGTTTAGGATGCAAAAAAAGGTTAGCATCTGGCTGGCCAGGTTGCATTTCATGGCTTGATTACTAGACTAAACAAAATTATTTGCTGTTCTAGAACTTGCAGAATGAACAAAGTAAATTACTTCATATGTAAAAATTAGTAAGGTGAAGAATTAGAAAACAGTCCTGGCACTCACATCACCTTAGGGCAGGCTAGTCATGTTCTGATTTTTTATATAAGGTTAAGAATTTTCTAACCTAATTTTAAAAAAATCTAAATTTATGCTTCAAATATAATAAATATACTTGATTAGTAATTAATTTTATATTTTCTATTTTATCGATAGGAAAATCTGAAAAACACCAGAAGAAGTTAATTGAAACTTGCAACTGCAAATAAAAGCATGCTATGATGTTACTAATTCTATCATGTTTTATAGCTTGGCCTGTTAAATTGTAAATTTGTAAAATACTGCTGAAGTAATGCAGTCAAATAAAGTTAAAGTAATATTTACTTAAATATCCCTTTTTAAAGCGATCAAAATCCCTTTCAATTTTATTGACTCATAAACATTAGAGTGTAAATGTGTAAGATTCTATTCAGAAATTTGGGGGATTGACGCAGTCCGGTCCCAGCCTGAATAGCTTTGGACTGGATGTGTCAGTGTTGGGAACCCAACACGGTGACTTTGGTGGAGAGAGATGAGCATCCAGTCTAGTGGTCTGGGAACTAAAGACTTTTATTAACTAGAAAATAACAAACAGGAAGGTGAACGAACGGTAGAAGAACAGACTAGAAAAGGCTAAGGCAAAGCCTGGGGTCCAGTGTCAAATGGGTATATATAGGTTTGGGTTAGAGGTGGGGTCTGAGGGTAGGATCCAATAGGAATGGGTATGGTAATTAATGTAGAAGTAAATTGTCCAGTCAGGGGTGATGATGTAACTGACAATGAATCAACTGGGGAAGAACAGAGAACTTTCTGGAAAATTTGAATACTTGTAACTAGAGGATTCTGGGTCTGGGCCTCCTGACACACTATGAGTCTGAAGGGTTTTCTCATGGCCTTGTCCCCAGCTCTTCTACCCCATCTCAGGCTGAGCCAACCTCAACAGAGGATTTTGGTGTCATAATTCTAAATAGAAGAAGGGAAATATTAATCATATATTAGCAGATGAACTGAAAGTCACTTGATTATATTTTTTGCTTATGAAACCAGAATCTATTAATCCTTCCTATATCCTCATCTCTCATTTCCTTCCCTTCCTGTATTTGAAACAGATACACCGTCTCTTAGCATTTCATAACCTATTACACGAATGAAAGGAAATGTGGGGAAGAGTAAGGAAAAATTGAAGGAGATATTGTGAAGATATTTTTTTCTCCTCTCCCCCAACAGAAAGATCACCCATGTATGTCTTCTTTTTCCATTGTAGTTTTACACCTCTAGTGCAATACAGATTGTGGTTGCTGACTTTAGTCAGAGAGAGAAACAGATAACTTTCGCAGACACTGTCTGTTGGAAGTTGTGAGAAAGCTCAGAGAAAGAATTAAAACAATTCTTATCCTAATCTCTGCACCTGATATTTGTGAACATGTGGAATTTGGTATACATGATGTTTATGAAAAGATGTTTACAAGAAGGTGTTGTTCCTAATTACCCAATGGTGTGAGGGGTGTTGTGTAAGGACCAATCACATTCTAAGTGAGCGATCCTGTCTGTAAAAGTCTGTTTCTAATAAACCTCACTTCATGCCTTCTGAGAAAGCTGGGAGTCAGCGTTGTGTTATTTTTGCCATTCTTAACAGTGACAACAGATGATCCTGGAAACTATAAGCCTCTCAGTCTCACTTTCAGTGCCTGGTAAAATTATGGNTGACTCTATGGGGTTTAACAAGGACAAGGGACGGATTCTGCACTTCTGATGGGGTAACCCTGGATGTACATATTCTGGTGGTATTGAAAAACAATTGAAGCACAATGGAGTCATGGGTCACAGCCAATGTGGCTTCATGAGGGGAAAGCCCTGTTTTTAAAATTTAATTTCTTTTTATGACAAGGTAANTAGACTGGGTAATGAGATGCTGCAGAGTAGCACCAGAAAAAGGAAACTGGGAGCAAACAATATGAGTCAGCAGTGCCCTGGCAGCAGGAGGGCCAACTGTGTCCATTACATGTAATAAAGCAGTAATAATAAAGTAGCATATATTACTTTCTATAGGGAAAAAAAATTGTGTAGGAATAATTAGCTTCTTTTTTAATTATTGTATAATGACCACAACTTTTAATTTGGTTGAGGATGACCACAACTATAAATNGATGGGTGAGCAATTGGCTCATGAGTCAGGCACAAAGGGTTATAGTGAATGTGGTTACATCAGATGGGTGACCTGTCACTTGTGGGGTTCCATAGGGCTTAATTTCAGATTCAGTGCTCCTCCAACATCTTCATCACTGAATTGGATGCAGGACTTGAATGTATATTGTTTGCCAGCAATACTAAAGGGGGAGGATTTGTCAACTGCCTCGAGGTCAGAGAGGCCCTGCAGAGAGCCCTCAACAAATCAGAGGCCTGGGCAATCACTGACTCTATGGGGTTTAACAAGGACAAGGGACGGATTCTGCACTTCTGATGGGGTAACCCTGGATGTACAGATAGACTGGGTAATGAGATGCTGCAGAGTAGCACCAGAAAAAGGAAACTGGGAGCAAACAATATGAGTCAGCAGTGCCCTGGCAGCAGGAGGGCCAACTGTGTCCATTACATGTAATAAAGCAGTAATAATAAAGTAGCATATATTACTTTCTATAGGGAAAAAAAATTGTGTAGGAATAATTAGCTTCTTTTTTAATTATTGTATAATGACCACAACTTTTAATTTGGTTGAGGATGACCACAACTATAAATCACAAAAGTTACAAAAAGTGCACTGAAAACTTCAGCTCATAAAGCCCTGCCATTTTTGTAGTGAACTGAATGTAAGGTATATGCAACATTCTTTTTATTTGCTTCTCTTTTCTTTTTGAAATGTATTTTTAAAAACGTAAAACCACTTCCTTACTTTAAGTGCACTTGAACACTATATGTATAAAAGCAAGGCAGCTTTGGCACTTAGACTCTAAGAAAGTGAGTGCTACAAAAATGCTTCTGAATAATAAAATGAAGAAGCAAGCATAAACACTTATTTCCCCACTTTCATTTTCCACAATGTAAACCTAAGCCACATATTAGCACTTTGTCAGAATAATTACAAATAGACAGATGAATTCTTTGTATCTTTGCATAGCAGTGATGGGATGAGCGCATGAAAAAAAGAGAGCTGCTCAGAAATTTCAGAGTATTAGAAAACATTTACCACCAAATGGTCATTAAACTTTCAAAATTACAAGAAAATCTAAGAAGTGACTGTATTTCAGTTCACTTTCTAATAAGTAACACTGTAGTTGCCATTTTAATTTATAAAGCCATCTTAGTGTAAATAATAGAAAATGTTTGCTGTGGCAGTTGATCCTTTGACAAGTTAATAATTTCAGATTCATTTACCTACAAAAAAGAATGGGCAAATTACTTCTCAGGTAATTAAGAGGTTAAAGACCATCAGCATTTCAAGGTCAGGAAAGACTGAGGCCATGAATAACAAGTGTATGCTTTTAGGTTAAGTTCATTTCCATTTTGCTTCTTGACTAGGTTTGAAAATATAAGGTCTTTAGGAAGAAGAACATTGCAGCTTGTTTTTGTGTGTTTTTAATCCCAATGGTGAGTTCTGTTTCCCCCTGTGGTGGTGGTTTGGTCCTGGGTTGTGTCCTCCCACCTGGTTGTCTGTTTTGTCCTGGTCCTGCCCCTCTTCCCTGTTCCTCCATCCTACAGCTGTCAATCCCTCCCCCTAATTACCCTCATTTGTCTGTTCCCCTGTTAGTTAAAGTTTTTTACCCGCCTCCTTGAGCTGCCCCCATTTAAAAGCCTCTGCACACCTTTGTTCTAGGTTTTTATTCCCTGACCTTTCCATGGAATAAATCCTTTTGGAAACCACACCAGAGACCTCTCCCTTGTCCTTGCTCCTGCTCTCGGTGCCATAACAACCTGTGCCATAGAAAATAAGCCCTACACCTGTATTCTGGACTGTGCTGCTTTCTGGGAACAGCCCACTCTTGGCCTGCTGCTGGGAGCTGGCTGGGGAAAAAAATCTGGCACTGCATCAACAACTAAGGTACATATAAAGTAGGAGAGAATAAAACAATTAGAAGAAGTTAATTTTTAAAGGCTTTCAAGGGTTTTTAAAAGTTTTTAAGTTTTTTAGATTTTTTTATTTTACAACAACTGTTTGTTTTATTTTAAAACAACTGTTTTTAAAAAATTAATTACATATTATATAAAGTGAAGATTATATCAGGTCTGATCTCTTTCTGTTGGAAAAATGATGCAAATAAATAACATCCCCAAATGGAAGAAATAATTTTGCTGATTAAAAATTATTTGGAAGCTGCTTTTATGACTTGTGTACTTGAAGTTAAATTACTCTCTAGTATGAAGAGGATCTAGTCTTAATTCTTTTTTTAAAGCCAATATAAAGGAATAAAAGCAAGCTCTAGCTAATAGACTAAAAAAATCTTCTGGGTAACAGTGATTTACCTTCATAAAAAAAAAAAACCTGTCTGTCTAGGCAGATGAATGATTTTTGAAATTTTAACTCAGAAATATTTTTCATCACTTAAAGATGAATCTTTCTTTCAAAATTTTAGTTTTTACTGCACTACTTCAGTTATTTCAGTACAGATTCATTGGTCGATAGCAACTACACGGTAATAGGAAAATTTGAGGGGTTTAAAAGTTTGAGGAGGAAATTTAGCTCTTATTAAACTAATATTGCTTTCAATGTTTTACAAAGTGACTGCAAATTAAAAGAAGTTACCAAAACAAGATGCTGCTGTAATAACCGTACTTATTCTAGTCAATACACTTTGGGAACAGATACTGTCTAGTACACACTGGTTATAAAATAAGCAGACATTATTAAACCTGTGAATTAAAATACTCATAAAATCAAAGGTCAAATTAAATCACAACAATTACAGAAAATGTAATTCCCTCAATAATAGATCGGCATAGCTATTTGCACAGGCATGTGCTTAAGAGCAACTATAGAAAATAGATCACAGTGCCAACATCTAAACTTATTATTTTTCAATAATATTTATGGCTGCTGCAAAATGGTTTGAACCACAGAACTTCAAGCACATGGGAGTACAGAATCTTTGTTGTAGTTAAAAGGTACTTAAAGCTGACTAAAAAACATGAATCAGTCAGAGAGAAAAACTAGGTAATTTTTGGTTTGTTTGACATGTGAAGTGTCTTTTCCCATTATACTTTGAGATTTTTTAGAGGTTTTAAAGTGAAATTTCTTTGGAAATTATTGGAATAACAGGTTTTAGTATCTGTCTAGTAAAGTATTCTTTACATATCATTTGAAGAAGACATCCTTCAGTCATTTTCATACTATCTCTTTCTATAATGCTGAAGAAGATAGACATGTAAATGTAGAACATATTATGACAATTACCAGATAAAATTTTATAAATAAAATTCAGTTTTACAAAGGTTAAGTGTAGTCCTTTTCTAACTGTCTTCATACCAGTTATATCTTCTTCCCTTGCTTCCGTATTCCTCTATAAATAAATATGTTATTCTTCCAATTGTGTTGATTTTAAATGATTTTAAAATTTATTTCTATAATCAAAGACCTGAAAGACCAAAGAATCAAGTTCATAACCCATTTTAAGGAAAGAATGACTAGTAACTGAGTACAAAGACTTCTGATGTAAACAAACATCAGGGAGTTAATCTTTACCTATTGATTTAATGCTTTAAATAATGATAGAAGGGCTCCAAAGTCTCTGCATTTAAAAGTACCAGAAAGAGAAGATTGTAAAAATTATATTAAAAAAGGCCAATACCAATAAGTTTTCAAGTCTCTAGTTGGTATGTACATTACGTGGGAAGCTGTGTGCCATACTAAATGACAATTTTCATTAATGGTAACATTGCCATTAGCATGACTCAGAGCTTCTCAAAATGTGTTTCCCTGCCTAGCTTGTAGCAGCAATTTGTGAGTTCTGTTTATTTTACAAAAATTCTGAGTTTCCTGAGAGTCCTAATCATAGTAGTTTTTCTTTTCAGTTGAATCTCGTAATATAGGAGTCCAGACTTCTACTACCAAATCACAAAACACTTTGAAGAAAACTTTCATTTGCGAAGATCTGACACTTTCAATTTATTACTTGTGATTTTTCAACTTTAAACACAAATGATGTTAATATTTACAAAGAATCGGCCTGTTAGTTCCACTTAGATGAAAGATCATCATAATTTATTACTTATGCTGCGTGCAGAAACAGAGGCCTGCTAGGTCTTTTAAATAGCCATAACAAGCTACTAGTGCAAAAAAAGAGGAGCTGATACTCTGCCCCACACACAGTGTTCTCCCAAGCTATAGCTGCATTCCTCTCAGAGGATGTATGATCCTAAAATGACTTCTCTGATATGTTTTGCTGCTCTGTAAAGCCCCCAGAATTTCCATTTCTTGAACTTGCATAGGCTTTCCTGGAAATTTTGTTCACAGCATCCTTTGTCAGGAATTACTTGGCATCAGGCTTCTGGCCATGCAAAAAGACTTTCATTTGTGTTCAGCCTTGTTCCACTGGTTTTATTTGATATATGTAATATAAAAGTAAAGAATAGGTGTAATATTTTGTGACAGTGTCATGAAACTATAAAAAAATTGCAAATGGATGCAGAAACAGTGTCACAACAGCCTGCCTAGGACCACTGTGCTAAGAACAGATCATGGCAATAATAAAGACAGACCTCATCAGCAGACGTGTTTGTTCATCCTTGGTGAACTTAAACTTCTTTAGGGGTACTTGATAATTAAGTTTTAACTGAATACAGCCAAAGTCCTTTGGGAGTTTTCCCACTTTAATTATCTTCAACATAGGTCTCTATATCTGTGTGATAATGCCTGAATTTGAATTTTTCTTGAGACTCATCCAACTCTAGTTGAATTTTGACTCAGCGAAATAGTTGCCAGTGTGCGATAAGAATAGAGGCATGACACTGTATCACCAAAACTCAGTTTACAAATAAGACAGAGATGGAGAGTCTACAGCAGTGTCCAGGGATGGAGTGTATAGAGCACAAGTATATTTACCTGGAGAATCTATAACTGTAATCAACTGGAAGTACTTAAAGCCTATATCCTAGCAAGCACATTTGGAGCTTTAATATGAAGCTACAATAGACATTATTGATAAACATTTTGTGCATAAACATAAAGACACCTGAAGTTCTTAACAGTGTATTGTTTGTGTAAGAAATGGATATATGAAAAATATTTATATTTGAATTAGCTCCAGTATTGTTTCAATCTGTCACTGTTCTTAAGGGAGAAAAAGCAAATAAAAGATCTTCCCATAGGCAAAAAAATAATAAGTTGTGTGTGTGCAGATCTTCTTGTGGCAGTATAATTTTTTTACTGCACATACCTGAGAGCTTGACTTTCTTTGATTCTAGTGATGTGGCCCTGCAGTGGTGTTAAAAGATACAGTTCCTAGCTATTATTCTGCTATATATTTTCCTGCATTGCTGACACAGCTTTTAAAAGTCATGTTAGATATGCTAATTGAGAAGTGAGGTGTCAGTATGGCAACCTGAAGAATAACAGTGAAAATCCATATATTAACTGTTAATTGCTTATTTAAAATAACCTTTACATACTACTATGCTTCAGAGGCTTTTCCTAATTTCCTACTGCTCAAAAATCTCTTGAGCTCATGAAATCCAAGGCCTTCAATACAGTATGATATGAAAAGTGTATTGAGACCTGATGTGCAGTGGGAAAAATCTCACTAAATCCTGATAAAAATGTTTGTCACTGGCTCCTTGCAGGCAGTGCCTGTGTTTTCTCTGTTCCAGTGATTTAGTGGCTTTAAAGGTCAGAGTACAGTAGCAGCATAGAGATTCAAATGCTTGTGGATTTCTCAAAGACTTACCAAATACTATTCATCGTTAAGTAAAAAATGTGATTACCTGGCTTCAAAATGGAATGAGTGGAGAAATTTGCTCCTGACATGTGTGTTCTATGGCCAGATTCTGCTGTATATTCATGCTAAGATCTCACACATCTGTTTTATATAATGAATCTATATTCAGCAAGAGAAAAAGAACTCAGTATTTCGCCCAAAGTCTTACTGAACACTCTTCCTGAAGTGTCCACAATAACAAAGTCTATCCTTTGGGCATTCCAGACCGATTTTCAGCTAGAAGACAGATTTCATTCAAGCAAGGTTCATGCTTCAACACTTGTCAGCCTCAGAAAACAAGTATCACTTAAAAATAAACCCAACAAAAATGGTTCAGATAGGGTGCCAGAGAAGAGACACACTATTAGAGAAAACAGAATTGAGAGGAAGGTATTTCTGGTGATCTAGTTCTGAGTCACACAAGTCGTGACATTCTGTAATATGAATTCAGTAAAGAAACGAGTCAGGAATAAAGGAATAAAGGAAATTTAGAGGACAAAAATAAGACCAGTTTAAGAGAATGCATGTAAAGGACAAGAAGAGCAAAGAGTTAACTTTCAAGACTGCTTAAACACAAAATTATCATTAGGATATTGAGAAGAACAAAACACGTTTCTGAATGCTGTTTTTCTTTTTCTGCCACAGAGAGGAAGGACTGCAGGTCGGGTCATGAATTAAATGAAAAATAATATTTCATTTTTACGGTTTTGTTACAAAATTGTTGTTATAACATTTTATAGTGCTTATTTTCTCTTTAATTTTTTTCCTTAGAGGACTAGACAGTCCAACTTAGCTAGTAATGACATTCCTTTTGAAACTGTACCAATCCTGTATAACCTGGCCTAAGGTATTACAATATCTATTGGCTTTTTGTCTGCTTTCCTCTACAACACAAGTAGTTTTAAAATTCATTTTTGCATCATACTAATGAATAAGATTGCAGCAATTAATATCAGAGTTTTACAGTTAACATATTATATGTATTTAATACACGCTGGATTGCTTTTCAAATTCTTTCTTCTGTATTTTATGAAAGTGTTTTCCAGGGGGAAAACTCTGTCAGTTTTACCCAGGTTGTTTTTGCTCAGTCAAAACTCATGATTTATTCTACCCACATGGAAATCAATTTGCTGTTTAAATGGGTTTTTAAAATCACATTAGCTTGGATTTAAAACCAAATTATATTCTTCTTTCTCTAATTTCTCCTAGATCTCAGGTTTTCTTTTCTCTGAGAACAAAATTATGTAGTTTTACTCCCAATAACAATCTATTAATCTATGTCATCATTTACACTTATTCTTTTTTAAAGTATTACTGTTTTTCTGTACTGGTCCCAATGAACTTAAATATACTCTTGCTAAACAATTCACTTTATGGCCAGGAACCGTTTAAAATTTCCCAAGAACTTCAAAATACTTAAGTAACTTTCCCAAATTAATATTCCCAATATAACTCTTCCTCTTTTGCATTTAAAAACAACACATTATTGTTAGTCACATTTTCATTAGTGACTTTATGAACTAAATAAGGTTATTTAGAATAAGCTACAAAAGAATCACTTGGATTAGTTATTTGCTGATCTCAAAAATGCTATAGAAGTTTTCTGTATTCTTAGAACACAGCCATGTTCCTTTGACTTCAGGTGGTGTTTATGCATATGTTCATATTCCTGAAATATGAAATCTTGTGAAAACAGATGGAATTTTTCGCTATGGAACAGCATTAAACTTTTCTTTCTAATGCTGGAGAAAAGCCATCACAACAGTTAAAAACATCTAAAAATTGTATTTTGCTCATCACCATAATAACCTGTTGTGTAATTTAATGGGAAATAATCTGAAGTTATATAACCTGATTATTCTGTGGTAAGAAACATGAAAGACTTAGAAAATATTTTTTCAGTCAGGTCTTATATATGTTCTGTTTAAGAAGAAACACCTGACTAGAATAGTTTAGTATGAAAAGGAGCAGAATGTGTTATTCATGAAAATTAAAATGCTGACCGGTAACCCTACTTATTGTCATTCCTGCATGATATTTGGTGTTTTGGCATACTGTTAGTACACATATGGAGAATGTTTCAACAGCTGTTGAGTGTTAGTTATCCTGACCCCAGTGCTGCTTTCACAGCTCTTGGCAGTTTCACTATGTGCAGCTATTTTTGTCCTCTAAGCACGATGATAAACCTGTTTTGCTTTTTTTTTTTTCCTGGGACAAACCTCCAATAGCTAATAAAGTTACAGTGTAGCAGCATAATCCATAACAAAATAGAGCTGATTGAATATGCAAGGAAAACAAATCTTTACAAAAAACAGCTAGATACCAAAACTGAACTTCTGGACACAGAAGGCTTCAATGCTTGGCATCACAGGAACATGGGTCTCTGTTACTGCAAACAGTTGAACAGAAAATGCACATCTCAGTCTTTGCCATAGATGCTACTGTTTGTGGCACTAATATAGAATCATTAATAGCTTCTCTGCCTTTGAGGAACTAATGTGATGGTGATCCAGTGCCCTGCTCTACCTCACCAGTCTGAAACATTTCTGTCAAGATGCATCAGAGGTACACATCTCCCTAATCTGACTCTTTGCTCAGATAGTGCCTGGATAGAGTATAGTCTAAAAGGCATATAGAAATTTTAAGTAGCAGAAGAAGCATTTAGAATGGGGATAAAGTAAATCACTCAAGAAGATTTTTGGTTAGGTTGTTAAGGGAATGAGAGTACTTAGATGAAACGAAAAATGTTCTGTTTAAACAGACTACACTGCAATAGAAGAATTCTAAATAAAATAATATTTACAATGGAAAGGAAAAGTTATTAGTAAATTCTGAAATATGTGAGACAATCTGTAGTTCATAGTGCTCTAATCTTTCAGATCATTTGAGATCCTTTCAAATATTCCAGTTTTCAGATTACGGAAGTAGCTTTGCCAGTGCTAGAAAGAATTTAATAATTAAGAAAAAAAAGTCTATGATATTGTATCATATATTTTAGTGTGGTTTAATATTATTAATGAACTATTAAATAATCTAAAGAATGTCTACCAAAAGACAAAGACTTAGTGATTGGCCAAGACAGTGAGTAGAAGTCAGCACACTGCATGTCTCTATTACGACCATCATCTCAAAGTGAAACTTGATTATCAATATCAGTATAATTTCAAATAGTATACATAACCTATGATATACCTATACGTATATGTATAGATATGAAAAATTGCCATAAAAGCCCAGTGGAATTTATGTTCTGAGAATGTAATCTTGGTAACTTCCTCATTTTAAGAATGTTTAGGTGTCTGAAAAGTTGATAAGGATTTGCTAGAGATTTTTAAACTACCTCTCCTGTTTTCTTTGTGTCATTTGGATTGATCTGGTTTGGAATGGCAAGAAAAGTAATTTCTTTTTTACAGAATTTTACAGACCTATCCTTATTGCATGTCTACTTGTCTGTTAAGACACATGTGGCTTGTATAAATTAAGAGAAATTTTGTTAGAATCTAGGAGGACAAAAACAACTCTAGGTGGTTCAGCCTCCTGTCTAGGATAAAACAAAGTTGTATTCTGTTGAAGTAGCAATTAACCCAGATATCAGGTATTGAAAGTTAAAGGGTCTTCACCTTTCTGCTGACATTTACACAGGTAATGTAAGTGGTTGGTACAAACCAAGGAAAGAAGGAAAATGGAAACTAAGGGTCTGTGAATAAAACAGATCGGACCCAGAAAGGCTTGAAATGTACTCAAAAAACATTACTAAAACCAAATGAGTTTAGATGTTCATGCCAAAAAATGATATGATTTATTTAATAGTGAAAGAGGCAAATAGAAAGAAAGATAAAAGGAAGAGAGAAAGAAATAGAAAAAAAGGTGTGCAGGATGTGAGGCGGGGCAAATGGGGAGAGAGTAACGGGTTAGCTGGAAGCATAGCATCCTTCTGGGGATCCCAATGACATCTCATTCCCCTCCATCTGGCCTTCTTGGTGGTGAGGGTCCCTCATGCCCACCACTGCCACTCAAAAGTATATAATCCAGTGGAATAATACACATTTGGGCCAGGTGGGAATGCCCAGGTCCTTCCTTTGGGGTAGGCAAATTTTACACTGTCCTTTGCAGCACTGTGGATCTGTTGCATCATTTGCAGTGCTCTGGGGCAGGGTCTGGAGACCCCTGTGGGGGAGTTTTGATGGGCCGTTACAACCCCTCCACTGTCCTTCATGTGGATTCGGCTTCTCCTGGGTGAAAGGGCCTCACAGCTGAGCTGGTCTGCACAGCAGAGGATGGTTTTAACTGCCTCGGACCAGAAGCTTTTTCACCACACATCCAAAAACCTCTTGTCTCCTCACCCTCTATAAGGGTACAAGGGTCTTTTTGACCCTGGCAGCTGATAGCCCTGGGGCTGTGGTCTCCACCCCAAAGGTGCTAAGCTTGGTCTCTCTGTGAATGTATTCTTATCTTCATCAATGAGTAGTGGAGATCAGAAGGTTGTGGTGATCTCTGCGGTTTTTCTGTAATACGCGAAGTTCCTTCATGAAGATGTTTAAGCTATAATTTATAACATTCAGTCTCTGACAGTGGTGACCTATAGTGGGAAAGCCAGAAGAGTGCAAGAAAACCCTTTTAATAGTTTCTACTGTTTATTTAGAATGAGCAAATTAAAATAAAAAGAACATTAGGTGATTAGATATACCATCAGTTTGAGTAAGCTGCAAGACAAGATCTTATAGCTTAAATATAAGAACTGGCCTGGTCGCTTCAAGGATTTGGCTTATGTGATTTGACAAGATTGTTTTTTCTGCTCTAGGTAACAGAAGAACAGCATTATTTTGTAATTATATATAAATCTATATATCTATATATCTATATATCTATATCTATATCTATATCTATATCTATATCTATATCTATATCTATGTAAAATTTATTACTGGGGGAGATAAGACTGGAATTCACAAAACCCCAACTTCTAGAAGAAAGTTTGATTTCAAAACTAAAACTAATTTCATCAAATAACTTGATTTATCAAATCTAGATTTACCTTCAAGTACAGAGCACCTTTTTCTATGGTTGGAAGAACAGAGGGATTGTCCAGCAGACAAAGCAGGGAAATATGTGTATGTTATCCACCAAAAACTGTTGCAGATTTTAGGAGTTCTCTAAACAGAGACATAGAGCCCAGATTAGAAAGGAGACATCATTTATTCTGTGCAGGGTGCAAGGCAGATGTTTCTACAAATCAAGCACACCATGGGGTAAAAAGTTATAATTTTTATACAGTAAAATTTAATGAGACCAAATAATCTCTTACATAGTCTCCACCTACCTAAATGAGGAGAATTTACCTATCATTACATATTTATTGAGAGATGTAATCTTTTGCAATTCTTGAAACACGGATTTCTTCATTAAGCAACTTCTTCTGTAGAATTAATCTGATATCTGTTACGTTTACATAAGGTGAAAAAATTCATCATGGGATGACATAACTCAACTTGAAGACATCAAAATTCAGAAAAGCATAAGCTTTCTTTCTTGCATTCCCTTTCCCCTCTCAAAAATTGGTAACTATTGCAACATTGTAAGGACTTAAATTTTGACACGTAATGAGCATAAAAAATGTTGAAAAAAAATACTTTAAAAGTACAGAAGTCTTTTCTATTGTCTGGAAAAAAAATTAAGTGCTCATCAATATAATACTGCAATGAAATTTTTACATTTAACAACAATGTATAATTTATTTTAACAAGTCAATCACATTCTTGCCCATTTTGCTCAAACCTCCATGCCTAAAAGGTATTGCTGCTCAATCACAGGAAAGGAAATCAGCAGTTGTTCTCCAGAGTATGAAATTTTTGTTTATAAATTCTTGTTTATTTGAAGAGATCATATATCCTTCTTTTATGACACTGATACAGAGCACAGCTCACAGAAGATATGGAAGATTCTGCAAACTGAGCTTGAATTGTACTCCCATGTGGAGACAAAAAACTATTTTCCAGCATAACTTAAAGCAGTCATCTATACAGTTTAAATGTCAGAGACAGGATACGGAGATATACCTTTTTGAAAAAAAAAGTCTTAATGGAGGACTGTGCAACACCCTCTCTCAAAATATGTAGGAAGTTATAGCTGACACTTAAAAAAAAAAAAAAAAAACCAAACAACAACAACAACAACAACAACAACAACAAAAAACCAAAAAAAAACCCACAAAAAACCAGAGTACTTAATTAGAAAGCAACTTACCTGTTGGCGTATTGGGAGCAGGTGTTTTAATTTTAAGTTTTTTATTGGAAATTGTCTTAACAGGGAGTAGCAGCTACTGAGAAATACTGTTACCCAGCTTGTTAGTCCTGTGGCTTTCAGTGTGATTTCCCACTATTGACAGTTGATCTCCCTTCTGAGGTATTCAGAGTGGGGAGTGGAGTGAGAAAGGAATTCTATCTTTCTTCTAAATGTATATTGCAGTGTATTTATCTGTACAAGTGCTCCACTCCTGGCAGGTTGCTTCTGCTAGAGGGCAAACTGGTCATAGCAGATATGGGGCAGCCCTTGGATAAAAGCTCAGTGGGACATCTATAAAGAGTGGGAATTTTGTCACTGCTTTCCTGGAGAAAACAACAGCTTGGATTTCATTTCTAAAGCTGTTGTGGCATTTGTCTCAATACCTATATTCCAAATTATCATCAGGATTAGGTAGAGGACTGGAGACAGGGTAGCCTATTCATAGTTATAGGGCAACTCTTCATAATGGATGAAGGAGCATTGTCTACATTGTTGTACACAAAATTAAAATTTAAGCAGTTCTTTGGACTCCTGCTGTAAAATCACATGAAGATTTCTTCATGGCTTGCTTTCAGCAGACCCAAGACATTAGAGGCTCAAACCAATTGTGTTAGCAACGAAAGAAGTGGAAGATTTGAAGCTGCCTACAGTGAAGGGATCATGCAGAAAGCAACTCCTTTTGCTTAAACTCTAACACATCACTGCCCTCTAACAACTTTGCAACAATGCTGAAGAAATCTCTGGCTTTGTAATATATCACAGTGTCTCTAGTTTTGCTGTCTATTAGTCTTTTTCTACTTATTTGTGATAAATAGCTTAACAGTCCTATGTCATTATCACACTTGAAAGCTTTCTAACATTGCTGGTAGTCTACCAAGGAATTGTTTTGCTTTGTAGTGAGAGTGAAGAAACAGGATTATCCACAATATTTGAAGTTATAAGTAGGGAAAAATAACAATACATTTATTTCTTTAATAATTTTTATTTCTGATCTATCATCAACCTAATGCTAAGAAGGAAGTAATTTATATTAAGTTAAAAGTCTTCATCTAATAATAATAAGAACTAAGACAAGACCAATTTCAGGAATTTTAAACTTAGTAATAAAAACAATGAAAGTCATTAGGAAACCAGAAGATTAAATCAATTTAATTTTAATTCTCCCACAAAATTAATTTATATATGTTAGGTATTAGGATTAGCAAAGCATCCTGTTGTGAATAGATGTCACAACGTAAAGAAGGTGTTTAATCCAGAAAATGTATTTCACTCTATGCCTTTCTCATGTACCTTATTTTATTCTGTTTATCCTACTATTGGCCTTCACCTCTGGTCAGAAGTAAATGCAAGCAAGGAACTGTGTCTTTATTTGATTACAGTGGCTCTCTCCATGAGTTAAGAACTATTATGTTAGTTCTTAACTATTCTATGATGCCAGTAAGAATTTTCCTGAAACTTATTCAGCTACTTTCTTCTTTGGGGTTTGGTCTCAAATTTGTTTTGAAATGCATTTCTGTGATGGCGAGCAGACAATTAATTGTAGCACCTGACCTCCATCCATCGCAATTATAAACCTAAAGCCATAAGCTTTTGTTCCTGATATTTCCTGCTCTCCCTGTAATTTTCACAGGTAGGGACACAAGCTGTCCTTCTCCCAGTTCTCATTACAGTCTTTGTCATGAGATGATGAGACATTTAGTTCCTTACTCACTGCTCAACTTAGTTTTAAAACTATAGTGATCTGAATATATGTACAATGGCCTAAAGATCTACACAGCTGTGTGTGCATAATTTGCTTTTGAAAATAAGGCATCTAACCTCTTTGGTGCCTAACTCCAAATAAATAACATTGTAAGCAAGTCACACAGCTTTGGTAAAATGTTTCCTGTGTAAAAGACTGTTATGCATTTGTATGTTTAAATGAAAAGTGGACTGTCTAGGAAGGAAAATTGGACAACTAATCAGCTGAAACTCAGAGAGCTAATATAGGGATTAACAGGTTATTTCTAGAAAATCTCATCTGTAGGTATATTGGAGCAGGAGTGCATTGTAGGCAAAACTGAAAAAGATAATGGAAATTATATTTAAATTAAATTCTGAATTTATATTATCTTCAAAATTCATGTTACAGTGAACCTTCAGAACAAAGCAGGTATTTTCATTTTGAGAGAGGAACTATGCTGATATGGATTATTGTTCTCTATGAGATAGATGGTTTGATCACTGTGATGTGTAAAGCTATGTCTATACCACACAACCTGTGTGAAAAGAACCACAGCCTTGTACATTAACTGTTTAGATCTGGGACATGCTTAAAATATCTATTCTTGGGAGTCTCATAAAAATATTTCTCTCTTTTTGAAATAGAGGAGCAGAGAGGAAGTGATGGTGTATACTAGGGCTGTGGCTGTTGCTTACAGTCTTATAAAAAAAAAAGCACTTACAGTTTTTTCACAACTCTTCTATATCCTTCATGTTCGAGAACCTTTTCTTACTCACTTCTATTTGGAATCCAATTTTCCTCTCAACATTACTTGCTTCCAAACAGAGTAACTCATCAAACCTCACAGCTACTTCCAGGTTTCCTGTCAGGAGTTTTGGCTTGTGGATAGGGATATCAGATAATATTTGTAAATAAATAATTTTTTCTAAAATGAAAAACAAAGCTGCAATTGTATAAATTATATACAGTATAATTTATTCAAAGTTTAGCTATTGTTAATATTTCATGAGAAATAATGAATTCTGGAGGTTTTTTTCTGTAGTATCACTTCCTAACTGTTAGAAGTCTTCCAGTCTTTGAGCTTCTAGCCTTGGAAAACTAGCAGTGTAACTTTATCCAAACTGTGAAATTAGCTTTGTCATAACTATTAGCTTGGGTGTTGTCCCACTCCACAAAATGCTTTATCTTGATTTTTGTATGGATTCACTTGTTCATTTCCTAACAATCCTGCCAGAATGCTAAATAAATCACACAACAGTAAATGCCCAAATACCCAAATATAACTTTACAGTAACCCAATAAATAGTATATGTTCAGAGTTAATGAATTTTCATTTATGTGCATCATGTTCCTTAATTGCATTTATTTATTAAATGCAAATAAATGCATTTATTGTACATAGTTGTACATGAGATTTATTCTACATAGTTGGCAGCATTTTTGCTAGCAAGAAAGATATCTCACTGAATACCTGACACTAGGCATCATGAGATTTCAACTGTCCAACAGTCAACTGTCTTCTCCTTGTACTTTGATATTCTCTCCCTCATCTGCATAAAATTTGAAAAGCTGGTTAGTACAATTTAAGCATGCCAGTTTCTTGTAGCCAGGAATACATGGCATGCCTATGTAGTTAGTACCACATCAGATGTCTTGGAGTTCTTAGCCCAGATAACATGCCTACAGCCAGGCAGACCATGACCCAGCATTCAGTACTTATAAAAAAAAAGGCTCAGATTCAGTTCTCCAAAATTAAAACCAGAAAATCTTTACCCTTTTGTCACAATGGTCCATATTTCTGGGATCTGCAATCAAAAGCAAAATGAACCAGCTGTAGAAAAGGAGATCCTTTACATATGAGTGTGTCAAGAATGTATCAGAATGTTACATTGCATTCATATGTGTTTTCTTTTTTACAATGAGGTGATCTATTTTTTGGGGAATCCTTAGCTCATCTAGAATCCTCCTCATTCCAGAATCAAACTTCTTCATGTTAATTTATTCAAAACATACTCAGTTCCATCATAGATTTAGTGTCATGGTCTTGATGGGATATATTTGCTATTCAGAGACAGTGAAATATGACACTTAGAATTTACTGGTGTTTTTCAGAATATAACCTTCACAGTAGATCATAAAATAATAATAATAATAACAACCTTTTTTGACCATAGCAGAACTAACTTAACTCTTAAGCTCTGCTATGTATTTCAAACTAATATGAGGTAGTTTATAGCATTTTTATCTTCTTTTCCTCCTTGTTAGGATCGGGATGAAAGCACAGGAGTGAGGTGTTTCTCGAGTTCGGTCTCAAATGTTTATGAAATTCTTATCTATATTACAGTTTTACAAAGTGTGAGTTCTACAGCATTCAACTAACAGGCTACAAAACAGCTAACTATCTCTCTTTCCAAGGTCTTTTAAGGCTAAACTATCCAATTAAGAATTGACACCTAAATTGTTTTTCCTTTTAACCCAGTAACTAGTCACTCGAAGCCTGCAATGTGGACTTTTCTAACTAATTATATAATACCACCCAAACCCATGAAGAAGAAGGTGAAGAAGAGCTACCAGCCACTGCCCTAAAACCTCGATCTTGCCTTATATATATTCCTATATTCTAAAACCTTAAACCCTAAGTTTTCCACCCTGTGGTATTACACACTTCTATTCAAACTACACACCCATAATCCGAGTGCTATCAATCAATTTTGGAAAACTTCGTCACGGTCTCAGGTCAAGTGTAGTACTCTCTTGTGGGTCTGCGCCTTTCAGAACAGAAAGTTTAAAATTCTCAGCATCCAGGGTTCCAACAGTAGCTGGTGATAATTTAGCAGAACTCTTCACCACAGGACTGCAGAGGTGTTTTTCTGCACATAACTTTGAACGCTCAAAATACGTTAGCTATCTTGCAATTTAATCAAAGCTTGTTTTGAACTCTTAGCTGTAAATCTCATGTAGAAGATTTAATTTTCTGTATGCAAAACATTATTTGTCCAAACAAGTAGAGCTATATAATTTGTTAAACCATAATATCTCCAAGTATAAATGTTTCATATTTAATTCACATTTTTTAGCTACATTTATCACACTTTTGAATTAATATAATAATCCTAAGGCACATTACCAGAATTCTGCCATTGGAATCTAAAAAGATTCTAGGAAACATCATTGTCTAAATATTCCCTAAAAGCTCTTGGCAAACTGTTTTCAATACATAGTGCTTAAAAAAAAGAAAAAGGAAAAAAAGTTTCTGGAGTTGGCCATAAAAGAAATTATATCGGGTTTGTTGCAAATTCCAACAAGGTTCTCATAATAAAAAGACCATATCTGTAACCAGCACTCCTAACTGGATTCAATAAAAGGATGTGCGAAATGTTACGCTGTTGTTCAGCCAGTAAGGCTGCTTACCCACATTGATGTTATAAGGCTTGGAGCTATCTAAAACTATATTTTTTCTCAACATGATGCATTACTTTTGGATAGACCTCTTCATGTGCCACCCAGCAGGGTGTGAAAATGTAAATCAACTCCTGCAAATACCAAATAGATTCCTTGTGTTCTTCCACAGTTGAAAAGTCCTATTTAATCATATCAACTAGTTATTCTACCTTCATCAGCTGTGTTACCCGAGTTCTGAAAGTTTCAGCCTTTCACCTTGAAATTGCCCTGTTTTTCTCTTGAATTCTTTATACTGTAACTGAAAGAAAAAATCTCCCATGTATCTCCCAGTGGTTGACCCGAAAGTTTCTCAGATTGATTCTGCACCTTGGGATATTCAAATAACAACGAGCTTCTTTTAAATTCTTACACATGGCTTGTGCATACATCCCTGGTAATCATTGTCATTTATTAAAAATTAATCCAATCATTTCCAGTGATATGTCTCAGGAATCTATATGACAGGATGATTAGAATCCCTCATTCTCCTTTGGTGCTTACCTATAAGCAGTTTGAAATTCCTGCATTTCTGTTAAAAACAGGGCAGTGACTAGTGAGAACATCTGGGTGTACTTTAAAAACCTCTAATTCTCCTTGGTTGTTTTACTAATACCAGTCAATTAGGAAATGGTGGCTCCCTTTCAAAATTAAGTACAACAGGATCATTTACAAGCTACTACAGTCCGATTTTTTTTTCTTAAAACCAAGTCCAAAGAATGTAATTAATATCAGATTCTATAATAATTAACACGACTTTAAAAATAAGTCACTGAAATTAATCAAACCTCCTCAGGTCTCGGAATTCAATGTTAATTTGGTAAAGAGTATTTAGCATGAATTTTCTAGGGAGGAGTCATGTCAGCACTTTCTTGAACTATGAATATGCTTCTTTGAAATAGCATTCAAAGGAGAAGCACCAATTCTATGTTACAAAGACAATGAACTAGTTATTCCTATCAATTCCTATTAAATTTATTTTAATATTTTGCAGCAAATAACAGTAATTAATATCTGGTATTTATTAGCTATGGAATTTCATAAATATTTCATAAGAACATTATAAACCTTGGAGCCTCTTAGGCCTTTCCAGTCAGATCTTCACTGGAGGAGAAATTAAATTTCAGTCTATGAAAGAAGAAACAGCAGGAAGAGTTTAAGTAATGAGACCACATGTTAGTTCATATTCCTTTAACACTGTTATGAGTCCGTGATCCTCATGATCAAATCTTTTAACTATAACCTTAATCACTAGAAGAGACTGTAAGGGCACATATAGTGATTTGTACAAGTCTTCAAATGACATTTATTAACTTATAAAGGTCCAGTTGGTTCCTACGTGCTCTGAGGAAATATCTGGAGTAACGTTCTTGTGTCTGAAAGACAGCTGAAAAGGCCATATATGTAGCAAAGAAAAGACAAGGCTTTTAGACATATTTTTGCTCCCTTCCTATTCACAAGAAGACTAGCATTAGATTGTAGAGTTACATTGACTGATCCTTTTAAAACAGGAATCAGTTGTTCTGCAGCAACCTTATGTTATAATAAGGTTTTATTTACATGTGATTTTAAAAATGATTGGTTGTTAGAAGATGTAGTAAATTTTTATGTGTTGCCAGAGTTTAACAGGTTACATCTTACTATGAAAAAAGGCACTTAGGATATATTTTAATTATATGTGGGAGGACTACTTATGAAACGAGAAGGAGAAAGGTATTTATTTGCTCTCTGTAGGCTTCATCTATACTTATTAATTTGAAATTTAAAAAACTGACAGTACAAATTTGGCAAAGATTGGACATTCAGATTCCTGTAGGAAGGCAGGGGAGGTGAGGAATGTTTTTCTTCCAAAACAAAAATCTTTTACAAGTGGGGTGAAGTAGAATAGTATTGTCCTGAAAAAAATATACTTTTAAAAAAGACTAAAACCCCAAAACAAAACAAACAAACAAAAAAATCAAACCAAATAAATGGTCTAAATTTCCAGTTCTAAATAAATGCGTCTTCCAGTTAAAAAAAAAAAAATCTTTGTTTCAGGGCAGAATCTCAGCAATGTTTTTATATGAAGTTTGTTTTCAATGTGCAAAATTCTAATCCTCATCTGAGATTTATTCGCATTACATTTATCAAGAAATATGACAATAAGTGAAACAAACATAGTATTTCTCAAGCTATTGAAACCGTCAACAGACTGGTAAGTTTTAAATCCACCAGTACTTTAAAAGTAAGAGGTTTGGCCTTCAAAAGGACAGTAAAATATGGGAATAGCTATTAGACTGTTAAGGAAGTCAGGAAAAAATTCATTACCACTATCTTTAAAGTCTGTATTAGAAGGAAAATATGGCAGTAAAAAAAAAATCAAACCAAAGTAAAACAACAACAGCAATGAAAACAGAGAAAACAAAATACATTAATAAACAAACTACATTCAAAATGCTTTCATGTTTTGCAAAAAAAATCACAGGTGAAGACTTAAATGGATTTACTACTGAATTAGTAATTTCTGAAGAAAAAATCAGTGGGAAACAATTATTATTCCTGTGTTAAAAATCTTTCAAAGACACATGGCTCAGAAGGAAGGTTTGTGCAAAAGGAGCATGACTAAGTGAGTGAAATCAGAAATAACTTTTAATCAAAGTATGCGTCGTAGAATGTCGTAGGCACTTTAACAAATTTTATGTTAAATATAATTCTGGATGATGAACAGTGATCTATAAAGAGAAAGTACTTATGAAGAAGCTCCTTTGGATGGACAACATTGAAAATGAGAGTACTTGCATTGGAGATATAGTGAAAACAAGAAAGAGAATAACTAAATTATTCAGATCACATGCAGTCATTTTGAGACATAGTTATGCATTATTGAAGAGGGTACTAGTGTCTGCAATTAAGTGTGTGTAAATGATGATTTTATTGATGTGCATCTCAGGGCAACTCCAGCTTGAACAACATGCTCCTGTCTGTCTGCAATCTGTCTTCAAAAATACGTCTATGCTTTGATTCTGGCATCAGCTACACCCACCACTCTCACCTCACTGCCTTTGCTTTAACTTAATTTATTTTATAATCTATCTAGTTAATATTCTTGTGGCATTGCAAAAGACCTTTGGAAACTATTGGAGAAAGAAATACGCATCATGAGGCTTAAGCTTCATAAATTTTGCTTCTCTTGTCTCAGCCCTTGCAGAGATTTATACGACTGACTAAAGAATTTGCTCTGGTAGTTTCATAAATTCTACAATCAAATCACCTTAATTACAACTCAAAAAAATCCTTTATTCACTGTAATTATTTGATATAAAGCAAAAAAAAAAAAAAATTAAAACAGATCTATGGCACTATGCTCAGTCTATTTGCAGTTTCTATTTTTATCTGAGTCAGACCCTGACTTGTGCTATGCATCATATTTCTACATCGGCATCCAAAACAGAGAAATCTCCCTGGTCTGAGTTTCAGCCACAAGTAAAAGTGAAGCTGTGGTACAATATAGGCAACTTGTAGTGGAGAAGAGGGCTCCCCTGGGTCAGGTAGGACAGGGCAGGAAAGGGAGGGTAGGCCAGGCTGCATGGTGTTTTCCACAATTTTATTCATGTCACATTCATGTCTGAAGGTGTCTTGATGATTCACATCTCACAAAATTGCTAAGAAAAAAATACATGAGCAGCAGTTATCAACACATTTTTAAAACTTTATCTTAGAATTCTAAGAATTTAGAATTATTCCAGAATACTTCTAAGGATTAGGGTGGAATCACTTGCAAGTGATTGATAATGATACAAATATAGTGATGATACAATAATAAATCGGTCATAATTGTAGCACGGACAAATGACTCTTCAACTAATAAAAGTTGAAAAGAGGGTGTATTTATTACAGCACCAGACACATGCGGAATCCTTTCCCAAAGGCATGTGCAAGGAGTCACAGACTCCAGCTCTTTATTTATTTAAAAAGGTTTCACATATTCATATAGTATCCAATACGCTATCCAAGATGCCTAATACATAATAATTATCTGCCCCGCTTCGTATTATAATTAGCTGAATATCTATTACGGCTGCACAATTGTCTTCTTTAATTGGGTTGGTGGGCTTTGAAATGAGTCAGTGGGCTGAGGAGCGGAGGAAGTAAGATGTAAACTCTTCACCCATGTCCAGTTGGCGGGACTTTTTGGTCTGCTGGTCACAGTCCAAGCCTCCCCTCATAGTTTGATTGTTCTTAGAAGCTATTTGTATTTATGGTTTATGCTCTTTCACAATTCTTCATATATCCCCTGTCATTCCTAGCTTTGGTTCAGTTGTCACCACCTGGTCTTTGCTAGCTACATTTCTAACTTAACCCCTTAATTCATTTAAGGTCTTCACTATCCTAGTCAAGTTCCTAACTCGACCCCTTCACTCAATAATAATGGGGATACAAAAAATAAGATGGGTGTGTAACAGATGAACTTAGACCCTTAACCAAACAAGCAGCTGTATTGTACAAATTACAGAGGAGGGAAAGTCCCAAGCCATATCTGAGTGAGGAGCCCCTCTAGGAAACCCACAAAGGAACAGAGTGACCCAGTGAGCATCCATGCTCAAACACTGATCAAGCAATTAACAAAGGAATAGCAAGTGGCTTTTCTAAGCATCATTATTGCTCAAAGAAAGTTGTGGGTACGAGTAACCTCATGAACATGGTTACATTCCTGTTGTATGCAAATTGGCCAACTATTTATCCCACAGATATGACAGCCTAAGTGAGCTTTCTTTGAGCTTTTTCTGCTAGACAGCATGGCTGCATGGTGGGGATGTCCCCAGGAACTTTTGTGCCTCTGATCTCTGTGTCAATCATTCTAGTTAGATTCTAATTCAATTTCCATTCGTGTGGTCTTCCTTGTAAATAACCAAGAGAACCTTGCCACTGAAATATGTTAATTCATGGTTTACAACATCATTTTAAAACTAATTTTGCTTCTGCCTCTGACAGTTCTTTAAGAAATCTAAATCACCCATTCGTGACAAACTGGCTTAGTTAGCAGAATCCTGAATCAGGATTCACAAAAGGGAACATTCTAACCTTTTCTTTGAAATAACACGACATTTACTTTACAACTGGAACCAAAATACCATACATTTATTTTCAGATATCTAATGCTTTCCAAAAATTTTAACTTACTTTCTTCTGAGTGGCCCCAGGGAAAAACTAAGAACACTATTTCTAAAGCTAAAAAAATTCATCTCAGACTGGAAAATCCCTTTAAATTCTACTTTCAATTTAGCAGTAATATCTGAAAGATGGGTTCTCATAACCTCTATTGCATCAAGTTATATGACACTTATGTTTTTGGTTTATATTTGAAGACATAGAGTCACTTAGCCAACATATGAAGCTTCTTCTGTTTTATTACAAATCAATCAGTCATTTTTAGATGCATATTGTAATGCAAGCATATTTTTATCTGAGAATAAACTGTGGGTTTTAATTCCAGAGGATTTCCAAAATCTTTCAAATTTTTCCCATTTGGAGGTCTTGCTCAATATACCCCTTGAAAGTATCCTTTCAGATGTGACTGAGCAGAAAGAGGGGCACCCTGACTATGTGAAGTAGACAAGTCTGCCTTCCAAGATATGGACAAAGAAATTAAAAAGCATTAACATTCTTATCGAAATAGCAGCTGGTTTTTTGTTTCATGTTGGAAGATACATGTTCCTTCATGCTACAGGGGATACTGGGTAAATTAGTGGTGTTAATTCCATGTGATTCAATGTGATACTGCAAAATCACACGTTATTTTCAGATAGTGAAAATGAAAGCTGCTTGGATTGTGCCAAAAGTGATAGAGAGAAGTAAAATAGATTTTTTTTTTTTTCAGGAAAAGAGTAATACCATACATGGTTAACAAAGATGTTTCTTATTTGCCTTTACAATAAAAATCCTTTATAATTTTATTTGCACTAATTTTTCTTCTCTTCTTCCCTTAGATTAATAGGTGTAAAAGAGAACTACATGGAATCATTAGAAATGTTAGAGATGGATATATAAAAAACCCCAGCTACTGAAGGCTGTTTTAAAAGTATGTTTTCTTAAACATAGGAAATAATTCTCAGGGGCAAACAAACAAAAGCCTGACTTTTAAAAGAGATTATTTTTAAAAAATCAAACGTTTCTTGTTAAAATACTTGTTAATTTTTTCATTAAAGTTATTGAAAAAACAATTTGATAGATCCTTCTAGCTGTCACCAGTACAGTATGTTGTCCTGGGTTGAAGTATA
>VWZP01007193.1:5248-25457 GCA_013396995.1 Dicaeum eximium
CTCTGGAGGTCCCTGAAATCCTCATGTCTTCCCTTCCCATGCTTTGAGAGTTGTCCTCACACCCGGAGAAGTGCTGGGAGAGGGGAGAAGCCATTCCTGATTCCCACCTTCCTGCCAGCTCCATCCAGGGCTGAGGTGGTTCAGCAGAAGTGGGATCTACCCCAAAAATGTGGATCAACCCCAAAGTCAACATGGGACCCCCATCAGTCTCACATCTGGAGATGCTCCTGTGTCATTCCCTTCCAGCTCCAAGCTCCGGGTCTCCAAGGTTTTTTTATTGTTCCATCCATTTATGACTTTATTTTTGGAAAGGTTTCTGCTTGCTGCTGGAGCCTGGCTGTTCCCAGTTACTCCTCTTCCAGCCCCTTGACCTTGGAGTTGGATGAGGGTGTTTTCCCTGGCTCCCTTGGCCTTTGGGATTGTGGCGTGATCCGGGTGATAAATACCTGAGCTGGATTGCCTTTGAGGGAGCCTTTATCAGCTGCCAGAGGGAAGGAATTGCAAACACAGCCAGCAAGTCTGGGAGTGGGGCTGCCTGCATGGAGATTCCCAGCTTCCCTGGTTCCTGGGAAGTCATTATCTGCTCAGGGAGTTCCAACACAAGGGCAGGAAAAAGCACTGAAATAACCTTCCCCATCTCCTGGGTCATCCATGGGCACAAACCTGGAGAATGAGTGAAATTCCATGAATGATCTGGGGGCAGCACATCATCCTGGGGTTGCTGTAAACACCCAGGTTTGGGCAGGATGGGGTCTGACATCCTTTGTCTGGCAGGGAACTGGGTCAGGAAAAAGGGAAATGTCTGGAGTGGATGATGTAAACCTTGGGCTTGATCACCTTAGAGGTGTTTTCGACCCAAATGATCCATGAATGCCTCGAGGGCATCCCCTGACCCTGGAGTTGCTCCAAGCCCCTGTGGGACTGAGTGAGCAGGGGAGACCATCCAGGGCCTCCCTGGGCCCAGCACATTCCCACGGGAGCTCGGATTCCAGCCGGGACTCGGCTTTGTTGTTTACAGCAGCCAAACGTTGGGCACTTGAAAGGAAGAGTCCCGGGGCTTTCTTTGCTAATCCCATTTTACAGAGAGTTCCAGGAGACTTGAGGAACAAACAGAAAATAACGTCCATCCAGGTTGGTATCGAACCCAAATGATCAGAGGATCAAATATTTACCCAAGTCAATATTTAACCAGCAGACAATAAATGCTGATATTGAACCAAATCTGGATATAAATACAGGCTATTTATAAAGTGAGCCTGCACAGGGGCACTGCCAGGGCCGTGCCAGGGGGCTTGATTGATGATTATCCTGCCCATTGTTTGCTGATTCCCTTGGAGGCTGGAGTTTCGTGCAGGTGCAGGAGGAGAAAGAGCCGGGGCTGGGCTGTGGCACGAGGGTTGTGCCACACCTGAGCTCTGGGTCCCTCACCCCGGGACAGGACCCCCTTCCTGCTGGAGCCACGTCCTGCTGGTCCCCCATTCCCTGAACGCCCACATGGCAGAATCATCGAGTCATGGAGCGGTTTGTGTTGGGGGGGACATCGGAGATCACCCAACCCCGGCACCTCCCACTGTCCCTGGTTGCTCCAAGCCCCAATGTCCAGCCTGGCCTTGGGCACTGCCAGGGATCCAGGGGCAGCCACAGCTGCTCTGGGCACCTGTGCCAGGGCCTGCCCACCCTCCCAGGGAACAATTCCCAATTCCCAATATCCCATCCCTCCCTGCCCTCTGGCAGTGGAAGCCATTCCCTGTGTCCTGTCCCTCCATTCCTTGTCCCCTGTCCCTCTCCAGCTCTCCTGGAGCCCCTTTAGGCCCTGGCAGGGGCTCTGAGCTCTCCCTGGAGCCTTCTCCTCTCCAGGAGAGCACCCCCAGCTTTCCCAGCCTGGCTCCAGTCCTGGAGCAGCTCCGTGGCCTCCTCTGGATTTATTCCAGCAGTTCCACATCCCTCTGATGCTGGGCCTCATGCCTGGATGCTCTTGGCTGCCCAGCATGGACACAGGTGACATTTTTCTTGCCCCCCTGTCCCCAAAACTCTTTGCAGTAGTGACAGCACCACTCTGCGGGCTGGGTGTGAGCAGGAGCCTGGGACCCAGCTGAGAAGGGGTCTCAGATGGAATGGGAGCCCTGGCCAGACAGGACTGAGCACAGGGCCATGAAATGCTGTCCCCTCAGCCCCTCCCTGTGCCACCTTCAGAGCTGTTGCCTGTTTAGCAAACACTGGTTTCCCTCCTGGTCCCCTGACAACACCTGATGTTCCTCGGGCAGTTTGTCATTTATCACCTGCAGATTAGGAGGTGTTTAACCAGGGGACAGCCACATCCCATCCCCGCCCCGCCAGCCCCAGCCCAGCTCGCCGTGCTCGTGGTTAATCCGGGTTTATCTGGGGCCTGCCAAGAAATGTTTGTGTTGGACTCTGCTTGAATCGATCTCTGTGTTGATAACAGCTCCCCCAGCCTGGGACATCTGATCCAGGGATAAATCCCAGGCTCCTGCAGGATTTATGGGAACTGGCAGAGGTGGAGGGGCTCATGTTCACCCCATGAACCACTGGAAAATCCTGCCCCTGGAAAATCCACTCTGGAGAGGTGGGATGGCATTGCTCTCTTCATCCAGCTACTGGTTTTACTGGGGCTGGGGGATTCACATCCTCCAGCTCTCCCAGGGGCTGCTCCTGAGGTTGCCCTATCCTCCAGGGAATTCTGGTCACCAGGTTTGGTTGTACTGAGTGTAACACTGCTGGTCCAGTGACACACACTGGTGTCCAGTGACCTTTCTGGAGTGGACAAAGTGCTGGTTTGTGCCTTCTCCTCATTTCTATTTTGGTTTTCTTTCTCTGCCAAGTTGAGGAGATGCTTCTCCAGGGTCAAAACTTGGGTGACTTTGGGGGGAGAATCCCGCCAGAATTCAGTGCTTTGGCTGTGTGAGAAGAGTTTCTTGTTGGCTTCCCCTTCCTAGACATGTAAAGACGGCTGCAAACCAAAGAGAGTGGGTTTAGGTGGGATATTGGGAAGGAATTTCTGGCTGTGAGGGTGGGCAGGCCCTGGCACAGGTTCCCAGAGCTGCTGTGGCTGCCCCTGGATCCCTGGCAGTGTCCAAGGCCAGGCTGGACACTGGGGCTGGGAGCAGTGGGGTGAGGGATGAACTTTGAGGTCCTTCCAGCTCAAACCATTGTGGGATTCTGTGAATGATCCCAGTCCCTCTGGACTCCCAGAAGGTTTGTTGGTGTTTCCCCTTTTCCCTGAGCTGCTGATCCATGACTCCGTGGTGGCTGCTGAGCCTGTGGCCATGCACTCGGTGTTGTCTGGTGCCTCCTGCCCTCATCCTGGTCTCCAGTGGTGGCAGGGATGGCCTGGCCAGAGACTGTGAAGGAAACTGGGTCTGTGATCCCACTAAAAACCTGGTGGCTCTTCATCTGGAAGGCTCTGAGGCCTTTCCCCATCAGCTCACATCTCGTGCACTGTTGGGATGAGCTGAGCACCCTGTGTGCAGGATAAGCTCAATCCTTCCCAAAAAAGCCAGGAAATGGTTCATTCCCTGCCTGTGGCTGGTGGGAAGGGAGGAGGGGATGGGCTGATCATTCCAGGTCATTGCTGTCCCATGGGAGGGGGACAGGCAGAGGATATGGGGTCTCCAGCTTTGAGATCTGAAATTCTCCTGGAAGTGAGCAGGAGAATGATGTGGAGTGAGAATGAGCCCACAGGAGCCTGGTAAATTCTAGTTTGGGATTTGGAGGAATCCCAGATCTCTTCCCCTCTTCTCAGTGCTGGAGGACTGTGCCTGTTTGGAACACTGACCTTGGAGAAAGGATCTGGCTCTGAGGGATCTGGAAAGAGCCCTCAACCCTCTGTGGGCATCTGGGACAGGTGGAGGCAGGAGAAGGGAGAGGTGCAGGACATTTGTGAGCACATTGTCATCTGTGTGGGCATGGTAAAGGGATGTGAGATGCCATGCCTCAGTCTCCTCGGGAGAGCTTGGTACTTCCCATTTGTCTCTTCTGTTCAAAGAGGCTTCCCTGTTCCTCCTTGGACAGGCTCCAACCATGGAGGGCAACCATCAACCTGTGGTGGGCAACCACCAGCTGCTCCCATGTCATGGGGTGTGGGGTGGGAGGAGACACCACTGGCAGGGGGGACACCTGGAGCCCTGTGGGGAGGCTCTGGGGGGTGCTGCCCTCCTTGGCCAGGAGAATTCAGGGGGGTCTTTGGGGTGGCCAAGCCAAGGAGAACACCCCACTAACCCAGCCCTGCCTCCCACAGCTGCACCCCCTGAGGATGGACCAGCGGATGCCACCACTCATCCTGGAGGTGAGTGGCTTCCCTCATTCCTTCCCTTGCATCCTCCTGCTCCTGCTGGGAAGAGGAAACGCAGAGGTCCCCAAGAGACTGAGCTGGGACATTCCCCACTCCCCATTCCCACTCCCACCACTCCCTCCTTCCATCCCCACTTCCACCTGGGACACGTCCGTCCCTCTCTGCCCCTCCTGTGTCAATGTGTCACTGTCACCTCCATGACCTGTGAGTCTCCACGGGCTGGATCCCAGCAGCTGTGGCAGGAGTGACAGCCAGGAGCACCTGAGTGCTTGAGTGGCACTTGGTCAGCTCAGTTGTGCTGATCTGAGCTGAGGACTTGGTAGGATCATGGAATTGTTTAATTTGGAGAAGCCCTTTCACACCATCAGATCCAACCATTCCCCAGCACTGCCAGGGCCACCACTGACCCATGTCCCCAAGTGTCACATCCACATGGCTATTAAATTCCTCCAGCAATGGGGCTCCAGCCAGGGCTGGACAACCTTTTTTGAGGAAGATTTTCCCACTCTCCACCCTGAGCCTCCCCTGGCCCAGCCTGAGGCCGTTCCCTCTCCTCCTGTCCCTGTTCCCTGGGAGCAGAGCCCGACCCCCCTGGCTGTCCCCTCCTGTCAGGAGTTGTACAGAGTCACAAGGTCCCTCCTGAGCCTCCTTTCCTCCAGGCTGAGCCCCTTTCCTAGCTCCCTCAGTCTGGATTTGGCTGGGACACTGCTTGGGAAGTGCTTTGGGGTCAGAGGTGCCAGCACCTGGCCAGGCAGAGTTTTTCAGGTGATTCTGAGCCACAAACAAAAGTTCCCATTTCTCCCTGTGGGAGGGACGCTGGTGCTTGGGATTCCTGCAGAACTGTGGCATGGTGGAGCATTCCATGGGGTGGGATTGTTGTCCAGGTCCTGCACACAGAGCAATGGGGCAGGGTTGGTGTCCTCCTGCCTGGTGACAGCCACTGCTGTCCCTTAGCACCCCTTTCTCCAGGAGCCTGAAGGGGAATTACTGTGGTTTTTTAAATGGAAAGACCAGGAAAAGACTGTGCTCTGCAGGGAGGGGTGGTTCTGGAGGAAGGGAGGCTGGGTGACGCCAAACAAGGGCCCTCTATGGAAATTCGGGTCCTCCATGGAATCCTTTAGTTTGGAAAGGCCCTCTGAGCTCCACACCTTTTCCCATTTCTATTCCTGCCTGGTCCCCTGCGGCAGAGGGACCTTTCCTTGGGAACTGGAGGTGAGAAAGTGAAATGCCAGAGATAAGGGAAGTGTGGAAGGAAAAGGCACCCAGCACCCTGCCCTGTGCCTGCTCTTGCCAAGTGGGGCCGTTCATTGCTCAGGAATGTGCGGCATCCCGAGCTGCCCGGGGCAGCTGATTCCCAAGGGAACCTGGCTTGTGCCAGCCTGGGTGCCAGGAGTGCCCAGGGCTGGGCTCCAAGGCTTTGCCTGATTCTCCCGGGAGAGGGAACCTGCCCAGCGGGGAGCAGGGAGGGACTGGAGGGTTGGAGCTCTCCGTGAGGATGGAATGGAGCTGCATCTCTCTCGAGTCCCTTCCTGCCTCCTGCTGATGCCTCGGGGTAAAGAGGGAGGGCAGGCACCGGGGACAGGACCCAGGGAATGGCTAGAGCTGTGCCAGGAGCGCTAGGGTGGATATCAGGGAAAGGTTCCTTATCCAGAGGGTGCTGGGCACTGACCAGGCTCCCCAGAGAATGGGCACGGAGCTCCAGGAGTGTTTGGTCCATCAGGGTGAGGTTGTTGGGGTGTTCTGTGCAGCACCAGGGGCTGGACTGGATGATCCTTGTGGATCCCTTCCAATTTGGGCTATCCCATGACTCTACTCCATGAAGCGAGGGTTCCTTCTCCAGAGGGGCTGTTTGAGCTTCCTTTAACCAGCACAGGAACTTCAAGCACCTCCACGTCTGACAAGGACAGACATGTCATGGTTGGACTCAATGACCTTAGAGGTCTTTTCCACACACACCAATTCCCAGGTTCTGTAGGATTCCCAGCACGCTGTGTACACACAGCAGTCCCGGCGTGGCCTTTCCCAGCCCAGCCTCCCTGAGGTCCTTCCCGAGTGGCAGAGGGTGGATTTGTGGCTGTCCCTGTGCCTGGGTGACAGCCAGCTCAGCCATGTGTTGCCAGCACAACTCCCAGAGGTGCAAAGGCTCTTTGAATGAGCTGGAAGCTCTGTGATCCTTTCCCTGGAAAGGGCGAGGAACTCTCTTGGCTCCCATCCCGCTTTGTTAAGAGCCCTGAGGTGGCAGCAGGGCTGACTTTGGCCCCCGGCAGCGCGGTGACACAGCTCGGGGCTGGAAACCTCGGCTCAGGGCTGAGCTCAGCTCCTGCTCCTGGAGTGTGCTCCGGGCTCTGCCAGGGAAATCTGGTCATTTTCCAGCTGCTCTCCATCGGAATGAGGGCTTTGACACTTGGAGAACCACGCAATTAAGGGCTGGAGCTCTGCACAAGAGCTTTAGTGCTGGGATCTGCAAGCACAGCGAGCAGAACCTGAGTCACCCAGTGCCCGAAGATGAATTTCCTCGAGGATTGCTCCATCAGGGTGCTGGATTGTTGGGCCTGGGTCCAGTGGGATGCCCCAGCAGGCAGGAACCAGGAGGGGAAAGAACCAGAGCCAGAGGTTCTGGTAGCTTGGAGGAGCCAGGCTTGTAAAAACAGCTCTGTAAAATCAGAACTAACCCAAAGGTTAGGCCAGGGCTGACTCACTGCCCAGGTGAGGCAGGAAGGCAGGAACTGTTCCCATTTTAGGCTCAGAACACATTGAATTAGTGGCAACATCACTTAGATTTCTAGGCCCAAATTCAAATTATTCCAAATTAATTAAAGATATTGACCTAGAATTCCTCAGTTCATTAAAGAGATTGTCCCTGAATAAAACACTCCTCAGGCTGCTGAGTTTAAGGGAGAGCAGAGCCAGCATGTCCAAGGTGGGCTGCAGATCCAGCGTGCCTAAGGTGTGATCCTGGCTGGATTCATCCCACTCCTAGTGCTCAATCCTGCTGCTTGTGTGGCCAAGGCTTTGGACCCAAAGCTTGCTTCTCTTTATCAGGTTTGATTTCTGTCCTACCTGCATCCTCTCCTGCTGCCCCGTGTTATCAGGGAGATAGGGAGGGGGGAAGTGGGGCAGAGGACGCTGATTGAGGCGTGGGGAGTCGCTCTGAGTCAGACCCGGAGCTAGATCACCTCAGCTCAGGTTCTTGGGCTGTTACCGCCGCTCCCTCCATTTCCTGCTCGCTCAAATCCCTGCTGAACATTGGCCTCCCCCGCCGGGTGTCAAGGTCACCCTTCCCAGCTCCCGTGTCCGTGTTTTTGCCACAGGCACGCTCAGAGATGGACAAGTACCTGTCCAGCGAGGTGCCGCCCGTCCCGCTGCTCCCGGACAAGAAGTACCGCCGGGAGAGCGCCTCGGTGGTGGACGAGTTCTTCTCTGCAGAGAAGCCCAGCTCGGCGCCCTACAGCGTGAACATCAATGTCATCCTGCCCGACACCACCCACCTGCGCACGGGGCTCTACCGGGCCCCCAAGCCCGTGGCCCCCTTCCCACAGATCAAATCCGAGCCCGGCACCGGCTTCTCCCAGCCCTGCTCGTCCTCCTCCGGCCCCACACAGACCCTGCCCGACTTCACCAGCGTGTTCAGCATGCCCCAGTCCGTGGCGGTCAACAACATCTTCATCAAGCAGGAGATGCCCGCAGAGATCCCGCTGTCCGCCTACCCGCAGCAATCCCAGCTCTTCCAGCTGCCCCTAGGCGCTGCCGGCGCCGACATTCCCACCCTGGCCTCCTCCAGCAGCACCACAGCCATCAGCTGCCTCAGTGGGGTCACCATGTCCACGGGCTCCGTGGCCAGCGTGGCGCACAGACCTGTGCAGCCGGCGGGGCCCCTCAAGCAGTACCCGCACGTGGCCCAGGGACAGGGAAGCTTTGGGAACATCTCTGGGCAGTTCTACCCCGCCCCGGGGGTGACTCTGCCCCCCTCGCCCCCCAACTCGCAGCCTGGCAGCCCCGAGAACCAGCCCGAGCTCATCAACACCATCTCTCCCCCACCGTCCTACGAAGCCACTTTTGGACTGAAGCTGGTCCAGTCGTCCCAGATCCCCCCAGTTCCCAATGGCATTGGGGGTCTCTCCCAGGGGCACATTGTGATGCAGCCCCCCAAGTACAACCGGCGCAACAACCCCGAGCTGGAGAAGAGGAGGATCCACCACTGTGACTACCCAGGTGTGCTCATGGGGGACTTTGGGGGTCTCTTGGCAGGGTGGGTAGGAACCTCCAAGGAGGACAATCTGAGATCCTTCTGGGATGAAGCTGTGGATAGAACCCCAGGGAAGTGGGAGGGAGTAGAAGAGGTTGATCCCACCAACACGGTGTGGTTCCTGTTTTGTCCCCTTCCCTCTTCCTTTACACTCTGGCAAAAGCGACTCAGCAAGGTAGAGAGCTCCTGCAAAGCCAGGGATGCTCCTGGGAATCTGCTCCTGAGCTGTTGCTTTGCTTTGGTCTTTGCCAACCCCAAGCAGCCACATGAAGCCACTGTGCTATTCCCTTCCTTTCCCTCTCTCTCACAGTGGGTGGAAAACCAGCAAAGAATTCCCACCTAGAGCCCTGCTGGACTCTCAGAGGGAGTTCTGATCTTTCAAAGAGGCAACGAACTGAACACCCCTGTGCCATCCTTCCACAGCTCCACGTGCTGCAGCAGGGGCTGTGGAAGGGCAATCATGGAGTGGTTTGGGTCGGAAGGGACATTTAAAGGCCATGTCATCCCACCTCCTGCCATTGACAGGGACACCTTTCACTGTGCCAGTTTGCTCCAAGCCCTCAAGCTGGGGATCAGCCCAGAAAAGCTGTGGCTGCCCCTGGATCCCTGGAAGGGGCCAAGCCAGGCTGGACAGGGCTTGGAGCACCCTGGGATAGTGGAAGGTGTCCCTGCCATGGCAGGGGGTGGAACTTGGATGAGCTTTCCTTCCAACCCAAACCAGTCCGGGATTCCATACACTCTAGAGAAACAAATCCCACTGAGACATCCCAGTGAGAACCATCTGAGGGCTTAGAAATCACCACTCCTGGAGCCAGGACACACCTCCCACTTCCTGGGCTGATCCCCAGTGCTGACCCGTTATGGACTAGCAAGCAGTTTTCCCAAGGGGGCATAGGAATGAGGAGAGTCACTTCCTAACTGCCTCCTGTGAGATTTACGGACTCTCTCCATGGCATGGGAGTGGCTGGAGCTCAGCCCAGGAGCTCTGCCTGCTCCAGATCCTGTCTCCAGCCATGAACTGCATAAAAAACAGGACAGGTTGAGAGAGATCTTTCTGTGCTTACACCTTCCCACTCTCTGGCATCCTGTGGATCAGGAACTTTCTGAGCTAGAAGCTGCCAGTGGTTGATGGCTTGTGCTGAATTTTTTACTTTCTGCTGGTCATGGTGAGGACATGAAAGGTGGGTTTAGACCTAAGACAGATTCCTCGTGTCTGACTGCTCAGAGGCTCATCCTGCAGGATTTGCATCCAGGCAAAGCTGTTTTTAGCAGGATTTTGGTCTGTGGTGCCAAAAAAAAAAAAAAAATCCCAATCTGTGTTGAATGAATCCTGGGTGTGTACCCAGAGATGCAGAGATGGAGCAGGGATCCTTGTGATCCCTCCCTTAAAGGCTCAGCTGGAGGTGACTCCAGTCAGGAATAATGGTAAGAATTCTCACCAACCTGGTCTCTGTGAGGAAGTGAAGGGGGCTTGGAGACTTCACACCTGGAGCCAGATGAACATGGGAGACCTGTTTGTAAAGCCCCATCCAGAACCTTCCAGGGCCTAAAGGGGCTCCAGGAGAGCTGCAGAGGGACTGGGGACAAGGGATGGAGGGACAGGGAATGGCTTCCACTGCCAGAGGGCAGGGCTGGATGGGATATTGGGAATTAGAAATTGTTCCCTGGGAGGGTGGGCAGGCCCTGGCACAGGGTGCCCAGAGCAGCTGTGGCTGCCCCTGGATCCCTGGCAGTGCCCAAGGCCAGGCTGGACATTGGGGCTTGGAGCAGCCTGGGATAGTGGGAGGTGTCCCTGCCATGGCAGGGGGTTGGAATGGTGAGAGCTTTGAAGTCCCTTCCAACCCAAACCATTCCATGATTCCATGATCTCTCTCCCAAATGTTGCCAAAGCTTCAGAGCACCAGAAGCAAAACTGAATGGGGCCACCACCCCTTGTCCCTCCTGCCAAAGAGGGGAAAAGCAGCTCCTGTCCCATCTGAGCAGGACAGGACCAAAGGCTGATCCTGTGCAAGGGGCTCTTTGGGCTGGGGGAAACACTGGGATGAAAAATGTCCCCATGCTGCTTGTGCAGGTCATAAAAATTCAAATTCGTATTTGAATGTCCTCATCAAAACACAAAGCAGCAGGGCCAGAAAGGGCAGCAGAGGCTTTCTTAACCTTTATCCAACTGAAACTTGGGAGGAATTAAACTGACTCATTTTGAAACACCTGCTGTTGGAACTTTTCCCCAGTCATGGCGATTCTGTTAAACCCTGCCTTTGATGAAACCTGTTCGTGCTAGTCTTGTGAAAACACTTCCCTCTGGCTCTGTTCTGGGACCTGGAAGCCAAGTTGTGACTGTCCCTGGCTGTTTTCTGCTTCCTGGAACATTGGTACCATGTCTGCTGGGCCAGGACTGTTACAAAACCCAGCCTTGTCACATCAGCTATGACTGGAACCCAGAGAGACAGGGTAGTACAGAGCCAGAAACGTGGAGGAATTAAGTCTTTTCATCCTGGTGGTGGAAGGGGGGGGTTTGAACCTCTGTGCTTGGCTCTCCCCCCATAATTCCCAGCACAATTCCCACGGGTGGCAGGAGAAGGTGTTAAAGTCTGTCTGCCTAAGAGCAAATGCTCTTTAGTTAATGCTGAGCCCAAGCCAGGCTTATTTGCATGGCCCAACTCTGTCCCTCCCCTCAAATATCACAGTTTATTTGAGCAAGGGCTCCTTTCTCACAGGGAAATTGTGCTTTTTTTCTGTCCTTGCAGGTTGCTCAAAGGTTTACACCAAGAGCTCCCACCTGAAGGCACATCAGAGGACTCACACAGGTAAGAGCAGCTCTAGGAAATGCTGCCAGCCTCAGATAGCAAACCCCCCCAAAAAAGGCAATGTTAGATGGGATATTGGGAAGGAATTCCTGGCTGGGAGGGTGGGCAGGCCCTGGCACAGGGTGCCCAGAGAAGCTGTGGCTGCTCCTGGATCCCTGGAAGTGTCCAAGGCCAGGTTGGTCAGGGCTTGGAACAGCCTGGGACAGTGGAAGTTACTGTGGTGCAAAATGGGCTTTAAGATCCATCCCAACCTGTTCTTTGATTCCTTGATTTTTTTTTGTCACTCTGAGCTCTTCCCTTGAGATGCCCCAAATCCTACGCGGGGCTGATCCTGCTGATCTTACAGGAAGGTTGTGTAAGGCATGTGTTGAATGTTTAGGATCTCTGAGGAGACCATGGCATCTCTTTTGTGCCAAACCCCCACCCCATGGCTCCCAAGGATAGGGAGGGACCCCTCTGAACCCACACAGGGAAGGGCTCTCAGTCCATGAAGGGATGGGCTGTGCCTCCATTCCTGAGGGTGCCATGGTGCAAACAGGGACCCCAGCCTGGAGCAGCTCCCAGCACAGCCCCCCTGGGCTGATCCCAGCTCCGTGACACTCTGCATTCAAGCCCTGGTGCCCTCATTAAGGCATTTATTATACCTGAAACATTATCAGATCCCCAGGTAGTCCAGGAACCATCAGTGCCCTCATAAATCTCTTTTATAGGAGGGCTGATCTTTACTGAGAGCAATTAAGCCAGGCCCAGAGTTCACTTCTCTGTTTTATGAACAACGACCAAACCCCATTCTGTGGCTGGGAATTGGTTCTTGCTCTTGGCTCTGTTCCTTCCTTCCCTTATCAGCCCTTCAAACAAAGAATTTTGCTTTGTGCGTGAGCACGATATTTCTTTGGCAGGGGCTGGGGAGGAGGGGGCTGGAAAACAGCACACAAGGGGTGGAAAAAAGGGACAGGAAGGATGTTGTCACAGAGCTGAGTGCTGATAGGGATTTATCACAGTCTGGAATCAGGGCTTTGAAATGAAATTAAATTAAATATCTCTTGTCCCTTCTGTTGGGAACTCTGTGCCTAGGACAGGATCCATGAATTGGGCGCCTCCTTACCTATCACATATAAAGATGTACCCAGGAAAACTTGGGTGGGTTTGAAATCCAGGAAAACTTCAGTGGTTTTTCCAGGTTTCCCAGTAATCAGGCAAGAAATCCCAGTGGCTTTGCCTCCTGCCCTTCCCCTGTTACAGGGAAGGATGGAGAGGTGAGGGAGGGTGTGAGCTGAGGAGTCAGGAGAATTGGTGGTGGTGTGGGATGAGCAAAAAGCAGGGAATCCAATCCAGAACCATCCTACAATCCTGTCCCAGGATCTCTGCATCCAATGTTTTTAAGCCTCTTGTTTTGCTTTGGAGGCCTTAGCCTTGCTGAGGTCATCACCAGAGCTGCAAGAGCAAGGGCTCCCCCAAATCCTGCCTTAGCTCCATCACTCAAAGGGTTAAAAATGTCCCTTCTCCCATTCTCTGCCTGAGGAATCCATGGTCTGGGAGCTCTTTCCTTGTGGTTTCCCGTTGCCATGGGCTGGGTGTTTTCCTCTTCTGGAGCCACCATTCATTTCCTGGGTGCCATTGTGAGGTTAAACATAAACCCCCAGGGCCGGGAATGCCACCTTGGATCCTTTGTTTGAGCCCGCCCTGCCGTGCTGTCCTGGGAGAGGCAGCCAGCTCCCGGGACAGTGGAAAACCTGGGACAATGGAAAACCTTGGGCTTCCGTCCTGGAGATCAACCTGGCATTGTTTGAAAGCAAAGGGCTTCGGTGGGGTTGACCCAGCCAGGTGACCAGGAGGGGCAATGTCTGGGCCGCAAGGGACAAATCCTCCCTTTGGGAGAATCCTGCCTTTTTCTTGGCATGTCCCAAGTCCCAGAAAACCCCCACCAACTCCTTGTAAATCCTCTGCAAGCACTGTGTTTACCTGAGCCATAAAAATCCCTCTCCCTTTCCCATGGAGCAGCATCGAGGGGTTTTTGGAGGAGTAGGATGTGCTCCTGCTGCTCTGCCTCCTCCAGGTTCATGTATCCATGTTTTTGTGTTTTATCCACTGGAGCCAAGGCACTGGAGACCTTGCTGTGGCTCATTTCACTTCCCTGGCCACACGTGGCATTGCCAGCCCTGGAATGACTCAAGGCCAGGTTGGATAGGACTTTGATCTAGTGGCGGAATGCAATCAGTGGAACCTGGTCTGGGGAAGATGGCCTTTAAGATCCCTTCCAAGACAAGGCATTCCAGGATTCCCTGGTTATGTGGAGCAGCCTGTGGGAGGAAGGGCTTCCTGGGAAGCATGGAGAGGAAGGAATCCCTAGAAGTTGATGTAGGAATGCCTGGAAGCTGGTGGAACCTGGTCTGGGCACAGTGGAACACGAGGGGCTTTAAGGTCCTTTCCAATCTGAGCTGTTCCAGGATTCCCTGGTTCTATGGAGCAGCCCGTGGGAGAAAGGGCTCCCTGGAAGCAGGGGAAGGTCTCCCTGGAAGCCTGGGCAGGAACGAATCCCTGGAAGCACGGCAGGGCAGGGCACACATGCCTGTGCACGCGTGCTGCGTGCGGACGTGCGCTCCCGCTGCGCCGCTGTGCCCGGCAATTGGCCCCGGAAAGGGTAAATATTTGAGGTCGGGAATGTCAGCACATTCCCTGAACTCTGCCTGCTTGTTCAGGCTGTTAAGAGCAGTTCTAATATTTGAGAGCACCACGCCCTGCGTGGGGACAGGGCAGCAGCCAGGGTTCAGCCCCATGGCCGGGCTGGAAGCGGCCGCGGGCTTTTCCAGGCCAGTTCCATGCTGGCTGGAAAGGTGCCTGGGTGAATGGATTTCGGTTGGAATGGGTGTGTTTGGGAGGGAGGGGGAGAGGGCACGGGGATGACATCACCTGAATGCTCTGAGGGAAACACAATAGGTTGTGTACAGAGCTGCTGGCAGGCGAACTTGGAGGTGTGGAGCATTAGGTCATGGAATGCTGGAATGGTTTGGCTTTAGGAGGGGTCTTTAAAGGCTGTCTGATCTTTTAGGGACATCTTCCACTAGATCAGGTTGCTCCAAACCCCATCCAACCTGGCCTTGAGCACTTCCAGGGATGGGGCAGCCACCAACATTGGATGGGGGTTTCAAAAAAATTTAGATTTTTCAGATTGAAATTTAGATTTAGAGCCCTGTCTTCCTCCTGGTGCCTCCCACCATCACAGCTTCCTTAGGAATTTTTGGCTTTTTATTTAAAAAAACCAACCTAATTCACAAGTTGTTTTTAGCCATAAATGCTCCAAAATCCAACAGGAACTTGAAGAGCTCTAGAAGGCAAAGTGGGAGGGGGTGAAGAGGGACAGAAGGTTGGCGCAGCTCAGTCCCTTGGTGGCACTGGGCTGTGTGCTCTGGGGAGCCCTGGCAGTGCCAAGGAAATTGGGTGTTTCCTAGAGGCTTGGGGGGGGGTTTGGGAGGCTGGGCAGGGCGTGAAGAGGGACAAGACCTGTGTGGTGTAGCTCAGTCCGTGCTCCCTCAGCGGCTCTGGGCTGTGCACACTGGGGAGCGCTGGCAGTGCCACTGAGCGGGGGCATCTCCAGAGGCCAGGGGGGGTTTCTGGGAGGCTGGGCACACATGTGACCTGTGGCTGTCCCCTGGGCAGGTGAGAAGCCCTACAAGTGCACGTGGGAAGGCTGTGACTGGCGCTTTGCCCGCTCGGACGAGCTGACCCGGCACTACCGCAAGCACACGGGGGCCAAGCCCTTCAAGTGCCTGGCGTGCGGCCGCTGCTTCTCCCGCTCCGACCACCTGGCCCTGCACATGAAGAGGCACCAGAATTAGGAGCTGCCTCCCTTCCCGCTTCTCCGAGAGCAGCTCAAACTCTTCCCTTCTCCCAGGGAAGAACCTGTACATAGGAATGACCCCACACCGCCATCAGTTGAGGCGCCAGCGCTGTCTGGTTTTACAAGACACTGAAACCCACCCGGCTCATTTCCAACGAGCCCTGACTGCAGACTGATCTCCTGATGTCCTGTGGTGATGGAGCTTGGATTCCCAAGGGCTTTCTTCTGGCAATCCTGCTGTTTATTTGTCACTCAGGAGTGACGTCGTGTCTCAAGGCCTTTTGGGATGGGTTTTACCCCTTTGGTGAGGCCCAGGAGGATGTGACAGCTTGGCTGTGACAGGTCTCACTTGGACTCTCTTGGACAGTTCCATGGCATAGCCATGGATGTGACACTGTGTGACCATGGATGTGGCACCTTGTCCCATGGTGTGACCATGTGTGTGGCATCATGTCCCATGGTGTGACGATGGACGTGGCACTGGTGCCATGGTGTGACCATGGATATGGCTCCTGTTCCCCATGGTGTGACCATGGATATGGCTCCTGTTCCCCGTGGTGTGACCATGGATGTGGCACCAGTGCCATGCCAGAACAGGAGCCGTGCCCAGGACTGTTGGGGGTGACAATCCCAGTCTCTGTGGGGGCATAGAAGAACAGACATGTGACAAACTCACCCTTCAAACAAGGGGCAGCCCAAAAGCAGGTGACAAAAGGGTCACCTGTGTCCCACTGAGCCCATTCCTGGCTGCCAGCTTGGGACTGCGAGCACCTGCCCTGCCTGGCCAGGTTTTTATGGTTGTGTCCTTAGCATTTCTGCTTCCAAGAGGAATCTGGACTTCAGGTGTCTCTGGGAGCACTAGCGTCTGTTTGAAGCCACCCAGGGGACAGCAAAAGAGCCACTGCTGATGGTCTGGTGTCCCAGAATCCACCAGTGGTGCCCCTCTCCAAAATCCCACAAGGACTCAGTGGCTGCTGGTCCCACCGGCCTGTGCTGTTGCCATTCCATCAGATGGGGGGAAAAAAAAAAGGGAAAAAAGCATCTTGGAAAAAGATTCCAATAAATCCTGCTGTTCAGAGTGGAATCACATGACTACCTCACAGGTTCACCACTTCCAGCTCCCTAAGCTCCTTCCCCCCATCCTCTGGGATGCACATCCCCGTTCTCCAAAGCCTTCCAGGAGTTAGATTTGGGCACAACAAGAGCTAGTCCCAAGACCAGCTGTGGGAGTTGTAAATAAATCAGGACCAAATAATGGGCCTGCTCTGTCCAGCAGAATATTGATTTGTTCCACACCTTCCTCCTCCTCTCTTGTTTTCCCTTTGATAAATTCGGGAGTGCACGGATTGGTGTGTGGGATGAAAGGCCACGTTGGACCACGGCGTGGTCAGGTTGGAATTTGGAGGCCACTCCTCTCTGCTGGGTTCTTGCTTGGCCTTTTCCTCGGACAAACAGAACCAATCCCATCAGTCTGTTTGACAGCAGAGGAGGGCAGGAAGGATTTGGGGTCCATGGAGTGCTGTAGGCTTTGGGATGGACGATGGTCCCGCTCTGTGGTGACTCCTCCCTGTGGCTCCTCAGCCAGGAGCCTCCCGTGCCACCAGGGAGGGTGGGAATGGAGGGGAGGAAAGGCTGTGGAATTGCTGATGGTTTTCCCAACAGTGGGTACAGTTTTCCAGCCCTCAGCACCAACCTCCACACTCCAGGATGGTTTTTTGGGGCATCTCTTGTGGTTGAACCTCCCCAGTGCAGGAGCCAAACCACAAGGCACAGGGTCCCCATGTGTGTCACCATCAGCCCCTCCCATGGCCCTCTCAGAGGGGTCTCTTCATCCCTCTCTGCCTTTGGAGAAGGAAACCTCCTCTTCCTATCCCTAATTTCCCTCTTTCCCCACCCTGTGATGCTGATGAAGCCCAAAACCAGTTTGCTAAAAACCAGTACAAAGCCAAACCCACCAACAGGCAGCTTGAAATCCGAGGGGAATTGGACATAATTTTCCTGCTAATCTTGGGAATCTTTTTCCCTGCAGCCTCTCCTGGTCCTCCCCTGGACTCTGTGTGTGTAAATATATAAATATATATATATTTTTTTTTAATTTGATGAGGGGCAGAAGTGTTTTAGCACCCACGTACTGCTCTGTATGCAAACTCCTCACATGCAAATGCTTCTCTATGCAACAATTTTTGTTTCTAAAAATGAAGACTATGGCAAATCCTTAGCTTTTATTCATTTTTTTTTCCCTATGGACAGAGTGGACAGCTCTGGGTTTGTATTAGTGGCTGAGGACAGCTGTTTTTGGGGAGAAATCTGGGGAAAGGGGAGTGGTGCTGATGGAGCCACGTGACACTCGTGACAAATGAAGGTCCCTCCATCCCCGCTCCCCTGGGACATTTTGGAAAAGCTTTGCAAGGAGTGGATCAAATGCTGGAATGTGGGTGCCTCACCTCTGTTTGATAATGGGGAGAAAATCGCTGTAAATAGGCCAAGAGTGCTGTGTGACTTCGTGGGTTCTTCCAGGTGATCCTTTATTATCCAAGATGAACACAATGGGGAAGAAATTGGGATCTGGCAAACGTGGGGGGGGGGGGAAGATTTCTTCTCCTGGGATGCTGTGTTTGTTACAGAACCCCTCTCCCCTACCAAACTCCCCCAGGAATATTGATCCATTTCCTATTTTGTAATAAAATTTTATCACCTGCAGACCTGGTCTGGCTTCTGGTCCTTCCTGTTCCAAGAGCTTTTCTTGCCTTCACCCCCTGCTTTTCCAAGCTTAAGGAAAGAGGGAAATAAAGTTTTTTATTGAGAAAATGGGTGTCCAGGCAGGGAAGGATCCATGAACGGTGTGAGACTGGAGTTGTCCCTGTCCCAGGGCCATGTGAAGGGAAAGGAAGGACACAACCTTAGTTTTGATCCCCTCACCTTTATGTGCTCCCATTCTTTATCCTGAGAAGGGAAATGGGGCATCCACAAATCCAGGAAGGAGCTGGAGCAGAGCCAGGAGGGGGAGAGGGACAAGACAGGGACAAGACACCTGAACATTCCCAGAGCCCCTCTTGTCCTTGGGGACACTGCTGTGCCCCAGGCTGTGCTCTGGCTGTGCCACCAGGCTGTTCCTGGTGAAGTCACCAGGACAGTGAATAACGGGGGTGTCAGGGAGGTTCAGAGGGTGGCTGATTGCTTGAGAACCTGAAGTGTCCTCTCAAAGTGGAGAAAACCCCAAAGATGGCCTCACTGGAGAGATGTCAGACCTGGCTGAGGTCCCTTTGGGCCAACTCCTCCCTGGAACATCCGCTTTGAGCAGTGGCAAATGTGGGACAGGGCTCAGAGCAGAGATGGAAGCTCAGGCTCACCCCTCAGCAGGGTCTCAGCAGAGCAGGATCCCAAAAAGTCCTTCTCCCTTTCCCACGCCATGGCTCTCACCCCCTGCAGTGTCCCCCCAGTGCTGCCACTGCCCCTTTCCTGGCCTTGTTTGTGCTGACGGTGAAGCAACGGCTGTAAAAGCTGGGTCGATGCACAGACTGTTCCTGCTGGGCTGTTAAAGCTCCAGGAACATCAAGATCTGGCTGGTCAAGGACAGGAAGGGAAGCAGGAAGCAGAGGAAGGGGTAAAATCCTGGGGGAAGCCTGGAGGAGGCCACACAGTCTCACGGGGCATGGCCAGGAGGTGACAGCACCTACGGGAGATTCCTCTTGGCTTTTTTTTTGGCTGATGCCACCACACCATGTCAAGGGCCTGGAAAACACATGGAAGAAGGGTGGGGTTGGGAAACTCCCTGGGGGAGTGTTGGGGGTTGGGGTTTGTTTTTCATGGGTTAATATGATGAAGAATACATGGATTTTTAAACTCCTCTGGATGGTGGGCACATGGATTCAGAGCTATCACACACTAAATATATGTTTTTGGGGTTACTTTAATAATGGTACCTACTGTGAGGAAATGACACTGGGGGAAAGTTTCTCCCAACCCTTCACCCAGTTCTTTGGGTCTGCCCCACCAGTTGTCGAAGGGTTAAAATCTTCCCTAGGTGCTAATGATATCATACAGTGGTTGGTATTGCTGATATGCGTGTTCTATTTAGCATTCAGAGATAAGGGAAGATTGACTTGGATAACCACCTTGATACCAGCCCCAGAAACTAGGGATGCTGACCCAGAGCCTGACACTGCCCCAGAGAGTAAGGATTCTGCCCCACCGCTTGACCCTGCCCTGCAGCCCACCTCAGAAATGAACCTCCCGGATTGGGTGAGGGTTCTGGCAAAGGAAATACGTGAGATAGGCCAGATGCTGAAGGAGTATGTCTCCCCAGCTGGTGGGAAACTCTCCCCCTACCTCGAAGAGGGAGAGTCTGATGGTGCAGCCACTGAACCCAAAGATGTTAAAATCATCCAGGTTCCAGCTGAACCACAAGGACAGCCACAGCCAGTAGCAGTTGCCCCTGTAGAAACGAAGAAAGGAAGAAAGGCAGAAAGAAGACTTTCCCTGTAGAAAGGAAGGCTACGGTGAAATCAAAGCACCTAGATAATAAGGGTAAGAAAGGAGGGCACTCATAACCCACAGAGCAGTCAGAGGTTGAGATCACCACCGAGTCCCTGACATACGAAAGTCTCCGTAACCTGCACAAAGACATTGCATGGTGGGGGCGTGAGGCTTATACAACCTGGTTACTCCGGGTCTGGGACCTTATGGGTACAGGCGTGCAACTGGATGGTGGTGAGGCAAGGAATTTAGGACCCTTGACCCCAGACAGGTGTGAATTAGGTATTCGTAAGGGAGCCAGGGTCCCTTTCCCTATGGGAGCGGCTTTTAATGAGTGTCAGAGAGAGGTTTATCCACAGGGAGAGAATGCAGGAGCACCACCACAGAGTGCACTGGAAGACCCTTGAGGAAGGGATCCAACAGCTGAGGGAAGTGGCAGTACTGGAGGTACTCTTTGGCGGGGATGGACAGCATGATAATGACCCCGACAAGGTCAGGTGCACAGGGCAAATGCTGTGGAGTCTGGCAAATCT
>VWZP01007193.1:26844-60839 GCA_013396995.1 Dicaeum eximium
GAGCGGCGTCACTGCTGGGTTCAGTTCTGTTTGGTGTTAATGCAGTTGGTGTTGTTTGTTTGTTTTATAGCAGTAAAGAGCTGTTTTTCCTATCCCCATATCTTTGCCTGAGCCTCTTAATTTCAAATTCTAATCATTCGGAGAGAGAGGGTTTACATTCTCCATTCCAAGGGAGGCTTTTCTGCCTTCCCTAGCAGACACCTGTCTTGCAAAACCAGAACAGGGAGGCTTTGTCCTTCCTCTGTTCCCTGGGTGATTCCAGAGGGAGAAGCTGGAAGGTGCCGCAGGACAGTGAAGGTCCTGCTCAGTGCCACCCTGTGCCCAAGGTCTGGGGTGGGAGAAAACCCAGCCCAGCTTCCTTGAGGATCTGGAAGGGCACCGGAGATGCCCCTCCAGCCTGGCGGTGACTTTGAGAGTGGCTTTCGTTTTGAACTTTGCTGTCCCGACCTCTCCCCTGGCAGATCAGGGCTGTTCTGTTTGATGTGCCCATGGCCCGGGCTGTAAAGTTATCCATTGACTGGGGAAAACACAATTACAGGGAGAAGGAGCCGCCGGGCGGGTTCAGCAGGTGTCTCCGGAGCTCAGCACAGGATTGTGGCATCAGGGCACACGTGCGGCTGCTGGTGGCTGTGGCAGAGCCATCCCCGGGCTGCGACCCGCGGGGACAAATCCTGGCTTTCAACACCCGCCGGAAAGCACAAGGGAGAGCTCCAGCAGGGGGAATTTTGGGGAAGGTGGGACAGAATGTTCCCAGCCCGGTGGGAACGGGCCGTGCTCGCCGTGACAGCGGCCACGAGCGCTGCCCTTCAAACCCTGCCCTTATCTCCTGTATCCCAAGGACCATCAACCGCTCGAGCCTCCCGCTGCAGCCCGAGCCATTAAAGTTAACCATTACCCAAAGTGAGTGTTTATTTGGGATAATCCAGCTCCGGGGAAAGTGAGGGACGGGGGCGGGGGGGAAGAAGGCTCTTGGTTCTTTTCTACGAGACAGGGCCCGTCCTGTGCGCTAAAGTGGCGCTGGAACGAGATGAATGCTCAAATAACACACGGCAAATAGCGCGGCCGGAGCTGGGATGGGAGAGCTCCGGCCACCGGGACACTCAGCGTTCCCATTCCTTGGGGACACTCAGCATTGCCATCCCAAGGGCAGACTCCCCCTCTCATGGCGATCTTCCAGCCCATGGAGGGCTTTGTCTCCTGCCAGGGGTCTGTTCAAGCTTTCCCTGGTTTTTTTGGGTCATCTTTGGGGAGAAATCCGCCTTTTCCCGATGATTTTTCCAGTCTGTATCTCCACCCCTGTTGTATCTCCACCCTGTCCTGTTCCCTGCTCCATCGACTGTGCAGAGGCAGCAGTGGGAGCCAGGACAGGGAATATCCACATCCAGGCCCTCCCTTGGGTCCTAGAAGGGCCTCACCCACCTACAGCTCCAAAGCTGAACAACCCCAAAGCAGAGAGATCCCAAATCCCAACCCTCCTCCAGACAAGTCACTGGCCCAGAGTAAAACTCTTTTTTTCCCTGCTCCCAGAATTTCTTTCCTCTCCCTGGAGGTGGGGAAGGGCAGGGACATCCCCAAAACTTCTCAGCACCAGGATCTGAGCCCCAAATGTGCCCCCAGCACTGGGCAGTGGGACAAACCCTTCCCCCTCCCAGCGGTGCCTGGTCCCTCCTGGGCTCGGAGCCTTCCCAAGCGGGCCAGGAAGGAGCTGTTCCTGGAGCGGTTCCCGGGAGTCACCGGATCGCGTGCGGAGGGCTCACCTGAGCCCTCTAATCCCCTAATCCGTCACCAAGGAGACCCAGCGTTACCTGGCATGTGCGAAAAGAGGGGCCCTGCGGAGGGAGAGCTGCTTCTCACCCGTGCCAAGTCCCTTTCTGGTTCATCCCGGTGTTCCAGGGCTGCGGGATGGAGCAGGGGACACCGTCCTTGTCACCCATTACCGCACCAGTCCCCCCAGCTCAGGCATCGCGGGAGCACTGGGATTTATCCATCTCTGCTTCCCTGAGCACATTTGTCCGGCACCACGAGGGCGGGGGATGTCCCCATGGCAAGTTTGGAGAAAATGGGGACCCAAACTGGTGCTGGGGGACACTGGGGTGTGCCTGCTGTGCCCCAACCCCACCGTGGGTGGGTTGGAGAGACACGGGGATGGGCGCACGCAAACTGGGTAAAATTTCGATGAAAAATTCCCTTTCTGGCAGCAGGAGAGCGTGAGAGCTCTAAGCCAGGTGGAGAATTGTCCCAGTGAGGCTCCAGTCTGTGCCGGCACCACAAAGATGGGGACAGATCCCAAACTGGAAAGGATCAGAAGGCACAGCACACGGTGACAGGGGAGTGTCGGCTTTCCTAGAACCACCAGGAGGGGCATGTGGAGACCTGGATCGTCGCCGAGGGCTCCTGTGGGGCCAGCAGGGGACAATCCAACCACTCGTGTCACTCTGGTCACCTTCTGAACACACCAGGAGTGGGAAGGGTGAGGAGAGCAAAGAGTTTCTGTGAGAAAGGGTGAATTCCCACAGGGAACATCCTTCCTGCTCCCAGCATCTCCTGAGAGTTCAGGCACTGCAGCCCCTGCCTCAGCATCCTCAGGGATGTCCATGGAAATTCCCATCGCCTACCAGTGACTCCAGTTCGGAGTCTCTGCTGTGCTGAGACCTCGCAACTCACGGCACGGCTGAATGGAATTTTTCCAGCGGCGCCTCCAATCCGTGTCCGTGCCGGTCCCTCCCGCTGGCCCGGGCTCCACATCCCCCGGGGCTGCGTCCGGCCCGTCCGGAGCACGGGCTGCGGCTGCGGACACCGGGAATGCCAGGACATCCCGCTCCAGGGACATCCCGCTCCAGGGACATCCCACATCAGGGACATCCCACATCAGGGACATTCCGCTCCAGGGACATCCCCACACCAGGGACATCCCGCTCCAGGGACATCCCTGCTCCAGGGACATCCCACATCAGGGACATCCCCGCTCCAGGGACATCCCCGCTCCAGGGACATCCCGCTCCAGGGACATCCCACACCAGGGACATCCCGCTCCAGGGACATCCCACTCCAGAGACATCCCCTCTGCAGGGACATCCCGCTCCAGGGACATCCCCGCTCCAGGGACATCCCACATCAGGGTCATCCCCACTCCAGGCCCATCCCTGCCCCAGGGCTGTGAGTTTTGGGAGCACGGCTTTGGGAGCATCCTGGGGGATGTCACCTCCTTCACCCGGGACAGAGGCTCTGAGCAACCTGGTCTAGTAGGAGGTGTCCTTGCTCATGGCCTTTTTGAGGTCGCTTCCAACCCCCAAAAACCTGAGATTCTACAAACTATTTTCTCCTAAAAACTATTCCGTGACTCTCTGACAGCTCAGGAGGAGCCAAGGCTGAGGAGGAGCAGGGGGACTCTTCCTCCTTCCCACAGCTCCAGCCAGCGCAGGGAATGAGCCAGCCCTTCACGCCTGGATCCTTTGCTTTCCCGAAACCGCTCTGGCTCCATCCCGCGTGTTTCCAGCTCCATCCCGTCTCTCCCGGCTCCAGCTGCCGCCGCCGTTCGCCCGCGCAGCGCTTGGGGCAGCAGAGCCCCGCGCTTGGCCGCAGCCTCGTCCTGCCCAGGCTGAGCTTTACCCGCCCAGGCTGAGCTGAATGTGCGGCCTCTTCCAGCCCGTTATCAGGTGTTTGTCTACCCCAGAGCCCCGGAAAATTTCCCAGTTTTCCCTGAAGTGCCAAACATCCCGGAATTGCCGTGCCAGGACCACGTGTGGCCGCTATGGCTCTTCCCGGTGCTCGTGGCTCCAGGATTTTTGGGCAAGAAAGATTTGTATCCTCGCTCAGTGCTGGGAGAAGCCTTCCCCTGGGCTGGCCCTGCTGTGATTAGCCAAATCCATCAGGAGCAGGGACAGGATTCCTCGGGAAGCACCGTTCCATGGCACTGCTCCCCAGGGTGTTGTCCCTGCTGAAAAATAGCCCCGTCCTCGGCTGCAGGGCATGAAGTGGCCACTGACCCTGTGGATAATCCTTTCCGAGCTGATGGATCTCTCCAGACCTTTCACACGTTTGCTGGGAGAGGAATGGAGCCCGATTTTCCTTGGAGAAGAGCTTCGGGGGGTTGACACAGACCCTGTGCCAGCACCACCATCCCACAATCCCAAATTCAGAGCAGGGCTGTGGAATGGGATAATCCTTAATTCCTCCCATCCCAAACCAATCTCTGATGTTCCCAGTTTTTAAGCAAGAAGGAAATTTTGGAGGCAGGTTCACAGGTGCCACTGGTCCTTCCCACCCCAGGGACACAAACTCTGCTCCCACCCACGGAATCTGGCCGTGCTTTGGATGGATAAAAAACCCCAATCCGTGGAGTGCAGGGGATGAGCGCCAACAAATTCCCAGTGGCAGGAACTCTCCCCTGCTGATTTTCACTAACACTGAAATATTAAAGCAATCTGGTCTTTATTAGGGAATTTTTATTGGATTTGCCAGGCTCGGGAAGCCACAGTGACAAACAAACCTGACAGAATCCTATTAGCCCCATTATTCACTATTAAGTGCTAATATCTGTGTTCTCGCTCCTTGGTGATATTAATTAGTGCAACCAGAGAGGGGCAGAGCTCCAGCCCCGACCCTGGAGGAGCTCTCAGCATTCCTGGGAAGGAGCTGGGACTGTTCCAAGCTCCTCCTGATTGCCAGAAAATCTTCCACCAGCACCAACCTAAAATACCCTCCACTCTGGATATGCATCCCCAAATTCCAGAGGCAAAACCCACCCTGGTGCCTTTCCTGCCTCCAGAGGCAGCTCCAGCAGCTGGAATAGAGGCTGCGTATTCCCAGGATTTGCTCTGCCACCTGCAAACCCTCTGGAGCCCCCCAGGGTGTTTTGGGGTTGGGGTTTTTTGGGGTGTAGAACTGGAATTTCCAGCCCCCCCCCAGCCCAGGTAGTTTTTCCTCACAGTGTAGGGACAGAGCTGTCCTGTTCCCAGGAATTGGCAGGATCCTGGGAACTTATTCAGTGTGAATGTGGCACTTGGGGACATGGTGGCCTTGGCAGTGCTGGAGGAGAGGCTGGACTTGATGATCCCAGAGGCTTTTTCCAGCTTCAATAATTCCATGGTTTTATAAGGTCCCTTAGAAGCACTGAGCAGCTCCAGCTTTTTTCTGGAGAGGTTCCCACTGGGGAGAGGAGACACTGGAGGCTGCAGCCTGCAGGGTTAGAGATCAAAGCCTTCATAAACCTTCATCCCAGCAGGAAGGAGAGCAGGGAGGGCACATGGAGCAGCAGCAGCAGGTGTGGTGACCTTTGCATCCCGGGCAGCAAAATGCCAGCCCCAACAGCAGGGATTGCATCCCAACCTTCCCTGGCTCCTGCTGCTCCTCCAGCCGTGATGTGATCCTGCTCTTGCCTTGGTTTTGATTTATTTTTGGCCTTGTGCAGAGGGAGAGAATGTCAAACAAACAAACAAACAAACAAATAAATAAACACATCAATCAATAAATCACCTCCCACCCCCATCCCGAGCATCCCAGCTCCTGCCAGCTCCACAGGGGCATGGAAATCAGCTCCATTCTTCCTGCACCTCCTGCTTCTCCCTCTCCAAGCCATCCATCACTCCCTGCCCCAGCAGGGAACAGGAGCTGTGGGGTCAGAACCACCCCCTCCTTCCTTTTGTCCTGCTGATCCCAGACATCCCTGGGCTGGCTGGGTTCTGGTGGAAGCCCTGTTCTGTGGAGCTCTGGTCCAGATGGAGAGGGAGAAGAAGAAGTATCCACACCCCTGGGAGTGTCCAAGGCCAGCTTGGATGGGGCTTGCAGCAGCCTGGGACAGTGGGAGGTGTCCCTGCCATGGCAGGGGTGGCACTGGATGGGCTTTAAGGTCCCTTCCAACCCAAACCAGTCTGGGGTAAAACATAAAAATTCCATGGAGCTTCTGGAATAAATCCAGAGGAGGCCACGGAGCTACTCCAGGGCTGGAGCCCCTCTGGAGCCAGGCTGGGAGAGCTGGGCGTGCTCACCTGGAGAGGAAAAGGCTCCAGGGAGAGCTCAGAGCCCTGCCAGGGCCTAAAGGGGCTCCAGGAGAGCTGGAGAGGGACTGGGGACAAGGCATGGAGGGACAGGACACAGGGAATGGCTCCCACTGCCAGAGGGCAGGGATGGATGGGATATTGGGAATTGGGAATTGTTCCCTGTGAGGGTGGGCAGGCCCTGGCACAGGGTGCCCAGAGCAGCTGTGGCTGCCCCTGGATCCCTGGCAGTGCCCAAGGCCAGCCTGGACACTGGGGCTTGGAGCAGCCTGGGACAGTGGGAGGTGTCCCTGCCATGGAATGGGATGAGCTTTCCTTCCCTTCCGACCCAAACCATTCCAGGATCTGGCCTCAGAGGCTCCTGGCACCACCAGCACTGGTGCAGCTCCTCAGAGCAGCCGTGTCCCCAAAGCAGCTGGAATCCTTCCCTCTCCTGACACCGAGTCCCAGCCGCTGTCATTCCCAGGTATTCATCACTCAGAACCTGCAGATTGAGCATGGAATGCGGGGAATAAACCCGGGGAAATCCCAGCCGTGCTGGCAGGAGGGCAGGGGGAGCAGAGCTCTCTGCAGCCCAGGTCTCTGTGCCGCCCCTGCACCGCAGCTCCGCGGGCATCGCTCATCCCAGCGGGACAGCGCGTGCCCAGCCCCGCCAGCATTCCCGGCGGGAGCGGCCCCGGAGGAGCCCAATTAAGCGTCACTAATTAACTCTCCCAGGAGGAGGCAGCCCTGAGCCTCGCTGGGGAAGGTTTCCCTGTCCCCGGAGCGCTCCCGCCCGGTCCGACCTGGGCTTGGGTCCGGGACCGAGCTGCGAGAGGCTCTTTGTGCAGCTCAGTGCCACCCAGACATTTTATACGTTTTGGATGCAAACTTGCTGAGCTTTTTCTTCCGTGAGAAAGTCTTTTTTCTCTGCAAATTTCAAATCCCTGTGTGTGTGTTTCAAGGACAAAATGCATTCCTTTGCTCTGTCTCCCAATATGGGAGATGTGGTTCTCTTTTCTGAACCTGTATTATAAAGAATTGCTCTCTCTGACTTTATAAACATTTTCTAGCATTCTTAGACTTTGGGGTATGGAGCTTGAAGAAGCAAGATGCCAGCTCTGTACCTGGGCAGAAATAGCGCACATCCTTCTGAACTATGGAGTCATTTTAATAAATAATATAAACCTTCTGATATTGGAGTCAAGAGTCTTGATTCACCCCGACAGGACTCCAGCGGCAACAATTAGTGACCCCTGAGACGCGGGGTAACAGCTCAGGATGCTGCTTGTGGAATTGATTAACAAATTACGAGCAGTAATTAGGGCTCATCTTCACGGGGGGGGGATGGGTACAGCCGCACCAGCAGCATTCCAGAGGCTGGCAGGGTGCGGGGCTCAGGCTGGCACCCGCCGGGGCCGCTCTCCGCGATCCCGGTGCCCTGTCCTGTGTCTGGGACACGGATTTGGGCTGGAGCTGCTGGGGGAACAGGGAGGAGCCAGCCGGGGGATGATGAGGATGGAGCCAGTGGGAGAGGTGACAGTGCCTTCCCAGGGGGTGGGAACAATGGCAGTGCCTTCCCAAACCGGCGGGAGCAGTGACAGCGCCATCCAAAGTGGGCGGGAGAGGTGACAGTGCCATCCCAAGCAGGGGACAGCCCTGGCAGCGCCCTGCAGGCAGAGGATCCTCTCCCGGAGCAGGCGGCAGCTCCATAAATCAGGGGCTGCGGATCCCTCCCGTGGCATTTAGTGCTCCGCCCGGGAATGCTGCGGAATCCAGCCCAGCTCTGCTCCCGGAGCGTTCCGGCCCCTCCCGGCCCTGCTGCTGCTGCTGCTCCTTATCCCAAAGCTCTCATTCTCCTTTGGGAAGTGCCTCCCTCAGCCCTGCTCGCCGTGGGCAGGGATGGCTCTCGAGGGGGAATCTGGGAATTCCCAACCGGCCCTGTTGGGAACAACACTGCTTTGAGCAGGATGTAGGAGATAAAATGATAAATTAGAGGAATATTGGCTGTGGGAAAGGTGATACCAGGATAAATGAGAATATATTTGCTGAGGGAAAAGCTTGGAATGTGCCCAAAGCTGTCATAGATCCAGGAGAGATATGGACACATCTTGGGATAAATTAGTATTCCCTGGAGTTCTTAAATCCACACAAATCCCTGTTGGGTGGCGGGCTGTGATGAGAGCTTCCCATTTTTAGGGGACAGGGATCCGTCAGGAGTTTATGGACTGATAAATTCCAGAGTTTTTCCTCTGGTTTAAAGCAACCCTGTCCAGATTCCCCCTCAGGCGGGAGCCATCCATGTCCGTGGGTGCTGGAAGTAGAAGGTCCCTGCCCATGGAATGGATGGGTTTTAAGGTCTCTCCCAGTCCACACTATTCTGAGATTCTGGAATTATCAAGGACTGGATGTCCCAGGGTAAAGGGACAGGGCAGAGCCAGCGATCCCTTTCCATTTCCTACAGAAGCTCAGTCTCATCCTTCAACAAATCCACTCCAGTTTTCCATCCTCCAAAAAGATCCTCAGAGACAGACAGAAGGAAAAAAATCTGCCAACATTTCCACAGCAGAAATTGGATTTTTGGGGCTTTTTGCATCTCTGGGACAGGGAGGTTTTATTGTTTTGTGGGATGTCTGGGCACAGTGAGCATTCCCCACACACAAATCCATCATTTTGGGGTGCATTCCTTGGAGCACAATCCCTTCCCAAGGAAAGAGAGGAGCAGCAGACAGGAAAACATTTGGAAGGGTAAAACAAAGCTCTGCCAGTCAGGGACCCTTCAGATGCATTTTGGATGAGCTGCTGTTTAATTGATGGGCTGGGGTGTGCTGGAGCCCTGGAGTGGCTCCAGGATGGATTTGAACGTGGATGCCACAGTGTCCAACGGAGCAAATGATTGAATCCATGCCATCAATCTTTCAGTGTCACCAGAGGGGTGTTCCTGCCTGGAAAATCAGTGTCTGCTCCCTCCCTGGAGCAGCAGGGAACACATTATCCTGTGGAATCCTGGGATGGCTACTGCCTGGAGACAGCCAGGAACGAGAGCAGCCTCTTTGCTGCCCAGCTGTCGGGGTTTCATCCTGGAATTTGGGATGTGCAGGAGGCCACGATGCCCAAAAATTCATCTCCAAACTGCAGGAACAGCCGAGCTCATCCTGTGCTCCAGATTCATTCCCAGGCTGTGCAGGGAGATGTGTCTGGGAAAAGTGGAGACAAATGTCAGTCAGGAAGGAGATGGAGAACAGCAGAATATCCCTGGTCCCACCTGGAATTCACTGGGTTTGGCTCTGAGCGGGATGATGGAAATCCCTGGACTTGAACTCCTTTGTTCACTTACACTTGGCGTGGTCCCAGGAAGAAATTTTCCAGTTCCATCATGCTGAAGGAGATCAGGAATTATTCCCAGCCCCGTGATAATGCATTCCCTGAGCAGGCAGTGGCCATCCATAAAGGCAGGAGCCGTTTTCCAGTCATTTGCTCTCCTTGGGAAGCTCATTTCCATCCAGAACTGCGCCTTGTGCAGTATTTTTCCAGGAGTGATGGCTCAATGCCTTGGCTCCAGGGAATGGGCCCAAAAAGAGGGAGGGAAAATGATTGATCGGGATCTGTTAATTTGGGAACACCAATCAGCAGGGGCTGGATGGGAACAGCAGGATTCCAGAAAAGAGGCAATGCACTCCATCCTCCTGGGAAAATCTGAGGGAGATGGAGCTGCTCCCAGTCAATTCCAGGGGCACTGGAAAATCCCTCCCTGCTCACAGACAAGTTATTCCAGGTGCCTGACCACTTCTTTCACTGGGACAACATGGAAGAGGTGCTGGGAAGCCCCCGGGATCACGATCTTGGAGCATTTTCTGGGCAGATGGAGCCCAGAGGAGCCGTGCAGAGCCCGCAGGGATCCCGAGCTCGGGGCTGGACACTCCCCGGTTCCTCCCAGCAAACACCTGCAGGGAGCTCTGTCCTGCTGCCAGCACTTCTCTCGGCCCTCTGGAAGCAGGAGAGGGAATGAGAGGGTTTGGTGCAGGCTGGGGACAGCCGAGTTATTCCTGAGCACAGCCAGAGCTCCATCCTGCCGGCTGGAGTGGGAATTCTGCTTCTGGTGCATCTGTCAGTGCTGGGGAGCAGAGACAGGATCTCTGGGATGTGGGATCCTGCCAACACTTCATCCCTCACCGTGTTTATCAGGGAAAGGCAGAGCTCCCGGGCTGCTCCCACACCTTCCCCATTCCCCTGCTCAGAGCGTGGCAGAGGCGGCACCCACGGATTTGCTCCCACATCTCCCCATCCTTCAGCACTTGGATCTCTCTGAGATGGGCACAGGGTGAGAGGCATCCATGTGCCACCTCTGCTGCCCTCTCCAGCCACCACGGAGCCGGGAATGCTCCCCAGGAGCACTGGGATGTGCAGCTCCTGTCCCAGCTGCTGCCGGGAGCTGTTTGTCTCTCCCTTCCCTTCCCTTCCCNCCGGAGCTTCCCGGAACTTCCCTTCCCGGAACTTCCCTTCCCGGAACTTCCCGGAACTTCCCTTCCCGGAACTTCCCGGAACTTCCCGGAACTTCCCCATCCCTCCCTCCTCTCTTCCAGGAGCCATCCCAGCTGTGCCTCTGCTCCTGCCCTAAAGAGGTGACTTGTGCTGGTCTTATCCCAAAAAGCCCTTCAGGACCCCTCTCCTGCATCCCTTCCCAGGGGCTGTCCAAGGCCTGATCCGCTCCATTCCAGGGAGATCCGGCCATCCCTGGCTGGAGCCCGACTGTGCCTGATTTTCCCGGCTGTTGTTGTCGTGCTCAGGCTCCCCAGGCCTTGCTGTTACTGGCAGTAATCACTTGTTCTCTCCAGGTATGGATTTTTCCAAGAAAAGCCATTGAATTTCACACTTCTCTGGCACAGGGCACACTGTGCTCCAAGGCAGGATCTGATCCTGCTGGAGGTGTGAGGAGTGGCAGGAAAGGTCCTGGACTTTCCTCCCGGATGTTTGTCTGGAGCAGGGAGAAGTTTCCCAGACGAGCACAAATTTGGGGAGCAGCAACCAAATGGCTCAGGGTGATTTTATCCTGCCTGTGGCTCTGTTTTATCCTGCCTGTGGCTCTGTCTGTGGGATCAGGGTGGTTTTACCCTGCCTGTGGCTCTGTCTGTGGGATCAGGGTGGTTTTATCCTGCCTGTGGCTCTGTCTGTGGGATCAGGGTGGTTTTACCCTGCCTGTGGCTCTGTCTGTGGGATCAGGGTGGTTTTATCCTGCCTGTGATTCTGTCTGTGGCATCAGCTCCCGTTCCTGCCGGATGGCAGACAGGGGAGGGGAGGAACACTCTGCTCCTGTTTATATCTTCAGGAGCACCTGGATTAAACCCATGGAAGAAATGTCCCAGGAAAGCCTCTCCCTTGCTTGAGCATTACTTAGGAACACAGAGCCAGAGCAGCAGCCATGGGGAGGTTTTTCCCTGGTTGTTGGTGGGTTTTTCCTGGGACAAAATGCCTGGGCAGAGGGAGGTCCATGGATCCTTCTCTTCTCCAGGCTGAGCAATCTCAGCACTCTCGTCCTGTCTCCATAGGACACAGGGCCCTGCCAGGGCCTGAAGGGGCTCCAGGAGAGCTGGAGAGGGACTGGGGACAAGGCATGGAGGGACAGGACACAGAGAATGGCTCCCACTGCCAGGGGCAGGGCTGGATGGGATATTGGGAATTAGGAATTGTTCCCTGGGAGGGTGGGCAGGCCCTGGCACAGGGTGCCCAGAGCAGCTGTGGCTGCCCCTGGATCCCTGGCAGTGCCCAAGGCCAGGCTGGACACTGGGGCTTGGAGCAGCCTGGGACAGTGGGAGGTGTCCCTGCCATGGCAGGGGTGGCACTGGATGGGCTCTAAAGCCCCTCCCAACCCAAACCATTCCATGATCCCATGACATCCCACCCCTCCCCTGTGGGGAGATTGACTCCATATATTGGAACCCAGATATTCCCAGTGCCTCCTGCAGATCCTTCCACTCTCCCCAGCATGACAAACCAGGGCAGGTCCCAAGCCACAGCAGAGCTCTGCAATATTTGCAGGGAATGCTTTCCCATGGATAATGAGTGTCCCTGAGGTTTGTCTGCTCTGAAAGGCACCTATGGAGCTGATAAAGGATTTAATAGAGGAATTTTATCTCTCTCGATAAAGTTCCCAGCTGAGCTCAATGTTCTGGCAATTCCTTGCGTCCTTCTCACTCCATGACTTTCCCACTTTCCCAAAGACCTTTTGGTGGTGACACTTTTGGCTCTTTTATCCCAAATTCTTGTGCCCTGTCCCAGTACCCTGGATGGTGGCATGGCCCATGTGGCTCCATTGCTGCCCCTATCTCCAGACACCCCAATCTCAAATCCACCCGCTCCAGGTATCCCAGCTGTGCCCCCCAGTGACTGGGAGTCTGTGATTCCATCTGCCAGGATCATCCCAATCTCTGCAATATCAGCTTTGTCCCTGCCCCAGTCAGTTTTTTCTCCTGAACATCTGGGTCACTCCTGACATAAACCACAACCTTTTTTTCTCCTTTTCCCCTCTGTGCCTTTTCCCTCCTGCCCAAAGGATCCTCCGTGGGGCTCCTCTCTTGTTCCTGCTCCCACCATCTGCTCCATGCCCTTGCCAGGGCAGCTTCCTGCTGGAAAGCTGAAGGATCTTGGCTCTGGATCCTTCCCTGGCACACTCAGGGCTCCTCGTTCAGGACCTGAGCTCAGACATTCCCTGTTCCAACATTTCCCTTCAGTGCTTGTTTTGCAAAATGCTGGGAGATTTCCTCTTTTATCTTAAAAAAAAAAAAATCCCAACAAAATGGTTTTCATTTCCCAGGAGACTGAAATTCCATCTTTTCTTCATCTTTGAGTCCCGCAGTTTCAGGGATAATCCAGAGCTTGGTGGGGTTTTTTTTTTGGAGCTTCTCCAGACTCCTGGTCCCAGTTTTCCTGCCAAACAGAGTTCTTTATCACTTTTGTCTGGATTTTGATTTCTTTGGATCTTGGGATGAGTTTCTACCTTGGGAACTTTCCCTTGAGCTGATTTCTGGTGCTGAAAACTTCCTGGCAAGTTTTCCATGGCTGGTCCAGAAATGCTTCCGCATCTTCTGAGCAAGCGTTATTTAATTACTCTGCAGTAGGGCTGTTCTTGCATTTTAATGGCAGCTGGATCCCTCTGCACCTCCTCATCCTAATTTTCCTGTTTTTTTCCTGTGGGAGATGTGGAAGTGCTGCAGAATTACACAGCATTAAGCAGGAAAACAATCAGGTTTAACCAGGACCTGGGGTCTCTCTCTGTCCTCAATGGCTCTTTCCTCTGCAGGGATTTTCCCAGAAGGGAAACTCCTGAGGATCAGCCATGGGAAACTTTGGGATGAGGCTCCAAGGCTGATGCCCCAGTGATGCCTGTTCCACAGAGAAATGGGGACAGCAAGGAGCAGGAATAAGGGAAGAGCAAGAATCCCTCTGGAGAAACAGAGGGAAGCTTTGGCCTTGGCCTGGTGAGGCAAATCCCAGGAAAACAGAGCTGTTTATCACTAATAAAAGAGCTTGGAAAAGCTACCAAACCAGTTTCATTTCCCTTCAGTTTTTAGCAGGGAACTGATGGGGGTTCATTATAACTTATAATAAGTTTTCCTTATGTAGGCAAAGTCCCACTGGATTTTCCGGGTGTTAATAAAGCAGAAATGAAGTGATTCAGTCCCTTCCATGCAGACACCAAATCCCTCTTTCCTCTCTCCTGATGAGCTCCATCCATCACTCCCAGAGCTGCCTGGAGCCACGGGGACCCTGCTCCTGCTGGGCTTCCCCTCCTGCCTGCAGGTGCTACTGGAAACTGGGGAATGTGTTGGGAACTGCTCTTCCCTGGCCATTTCCATGGCCCAGTTTGGGCTCACCGGCTTCTCCTTCCCCACCTCGGAGCCTTTTCCTGCCCATCTGGATCACATCTGTGTTTTTCCCTTGAACACCAAGTTCTTTCCTGATTTAGAGTTCCCAGAAAATCCATCAATGCTGATCTTCATCTCCCAGTAACTGGAAAAGAGACATAAATCAAACTAATTGCAAAGGAGTTAAAAATGGGTTTGTTTGCCATAGCTCAGGCTGCAGATTCCCTCTGAGAGAACATTGGGATCAATGAAATCCCTGGATGTGTTAAAGCAGAGCAGGGATCCTTTGGGTTTCCCAGCAGGAACGAGTCTAATCCTATTCTCTGTTTGGACATGAGAACAAACAGTTCCAAGGTGCTGGGTCCAGAACATTCCAGTGATTCCCTCTTAAACCATTCCTGCTGTGGCTGTGGCTCAGGTGGCACCATAGAGAGGGATCCTGGAAGGATTTAGGTGGGAAGGGATCTTAAAGCTCATCCCATTCCACCCCTGCCATGGCAGGGACACCTCCCACTGTCCCAGGCTGCTCCAAGTCCCAATGTCCAGCCTGGCCTTGGGCACTGCCAGGGATCCAGGGGCAGCCACAGCTGCTCTGGGCACCCTGTGCCAGGGCCTGCCCACCCTCCCAGGGAACAATTCCCAATTCCCAATATCCCATCCCTCCCTGCCCTCTGGCAGTGGGAGCCATTCCCTGTGTCCTGTCCCTCCATCCCTTGTCTCCAGCCCCTTTCCAGCTCTCCTGGAGCCCCTTTAGGCCCTGGCAGGGCTCTGAGCTCTCCCTGGAGCCTTCTCCTCTCCAGGTGAACATTCCCAGCTCTCCCAGCCTGGCTCCAGAGCAGAGAAGGACCCAAACAAACACAATTTTTCCTCTGTCACATCCATCCCCTTCCCAGCCCTGCTGCCTTCGGCTGATTCCAGCGAGCCAGGGAGAAACATCCTTGAGGAAGGGTCTGAGGGGGATAAAATGCTGTGAACTCGAAATTGCTCTCCCTGAGCCCCAACCCCAACTTTTCCTTTTGATTGATGGATTTTCCTGCTGGCAGCTGGAGCTGTCTGGAGCCTGGAGAAGGGACGGGAATCCATAGGCTGCCCTAAAACAGAGATAAGAGATAAGAGGCAGGCGTTTGGCTCCGATGGACGTGTTTGGAAACAGGGATATTTATCCAGGGAGATCCTTCGGGAAGATCAGAATTAATTTTCCCATTCCATGTGCCCGTGTGTCCCCTCTCTGGAGCGGCTCCAGCCTTTCCAGCCGGTTTAAAATAAAATCTAATCCATTTCCAATCCCCGCTCCCGGCCATTAGGGCTCTTTGAGCACGGCTATTATCGCGCTTGGCTGGCAGAGCATCCCGAAGGATTTAACTCCTGCCGGGCTGGGCGGGAGCATCCTACTTCCCGGGATCCTTGGAAAATCTGCAGCCAGGAGCTGCGAGACCCCAGGAGGGTCCTGTCCCCTCTCCCAGGCTTTGTCCCTGTCCTGCCATGAGCGGAGAGGCTGCAAATTTGCTCCTTGCAGGGAGGTTTTGTCCCAAAATTCCCAAAAATGAAGGGAAAATTGAGTTTTATTCCAGGTGGAAAAGCAGAGTTCCTAAAGGGAGCAGAGGATCCAGCCCATGGTGGTTTGGGGGGTTTTCTCCTGAGTCAGCAGATTGGGAAGATCAGATCTGCTCGTGAAATTCATTCTGATCAGGAAGAAACAAAAAATTTTCCATTTTCCTGCGTGAAAATTCCACCAAATCCAAACACTTCACAGCCAAGTGAGGCAACCACTTCTTTCCCCATGGAATATCCCAGTTCCTTTGCAGAATCCAGTGAAAGGAGCTCTGAGCTGCTGGGACATTTTAGCTTGGAATCCACGGGTGATGCCAGAGGGAAGCAGCTGAGGCCATGCTTGGAAAGAAAAACCCCTCCAGCTTTCCTGGAGGGATTTGGTCAGAAGGGTTTTTTTCCCCCACAGATCCCAAGGGAAAAAAAATCCTTCTTGTTTCCTTTGCTGGACAATTCCTGCTCATTTTTATTTGGGCCATGTTTAAATTATTCTGTCTCCAGCAGCTGATGGCATTTGCTGCCTGTCATGCAATGTTCCAGGTAATTAATTGGTGTTTAATTAATTAAGGGATAATGACATTCAATTAAGGGAACACTGTCACTGGGTAATTAATGGCTTCCCGCTGCTCCAGGAAAGCCGAGGTATTTGTGGGAAATCAATCCAGGGGGGAAGCTGAGGGGTTCATTCCCTTGGGAAGGAGCTGTGTCCTGGGGATCTCCGATTCCTTCCCCTTCCCAGCACCAAATTCATGGAAGGAAGCTCTGCATGGACCCATCAGGAGCTGTTTCCAAACCTTCAGCAGTGGGAAACACAATGGGAAATCTCTGGGAAGGAGGAAAAGAGCACCCAGTGTTTCCAGCATCACACAGAGGAATTCCTGAATCCCAGTCTCATGCCCAGGGCTGTGCTCAGGGGGAGTCAGGCTCTGTCTAAACTCAGAATTCCTCGCCCTGATGTCCGGGATCAAATGGGCCTCTGTGTCCTCATGCCTTTGGAAGAGAGGAAAAAGAGGAATTTCCTGGGAAATGAAGATAAATGACAATAAATTCCCCAAATCAGAGGGAACCGAGCCCTGTTCTGAGCAAAGAAGGACAAATATTGAAGGATAAACAGGAATCAGTCACTGCCCAGCTGTTCCTGCCTGTGGAATGAGCCCTGGATGTGGTGGGTGTAAACATTCCAGGCACCTCTGGCAGCACCTCGAGGGGTTGAACCGGCACAGGGCCCTGAGGAGGGGCAGCCTGAGGGGATCCTGCTGCTCCTGGAAAGCAGAGGATTGTCCAAGAAAGATTCCAAACTATTCCACAACTCTTCTCCAAGTGCCAGTTGTGTTGGCTGGTGCCCGGTTAAGGAGTTGTTAATTTAATTTTAATTTTCGTTGAATTTTTGAGGGTGTGCAGCTCTCAGAGAGTAAAACGCTTTTGAGTTCAGCATTTGTCACCCTCAGGTACCATGGGCACCATCCAGGAAGGAATCAGAAGGAATTCCAAGGCCTTCTGCCAGGAACATCCTCCTCCTCCATCCCAAAATGCAGCCTGTCCCTGCAGAGCTGCCCCTTGCAGCTGGAGGCTGCTCCAGGCAGGGAGAGCCTGGAGTGTGTCCTTGCGTTGGGAGAAGCTGTAATTCCAAAATCCTGAGGAGAACAGGGCTGCCTGCAGGTGCCAGATCCCTCTGGGAATGTTTGCCAACTCCTTTTGGCACCTGCAGTGTCTCTGCAGCTCGTTCTGCTGAGGAGCCTCCAGTGAGCCGTGGACAGACTCCAGATCCAAGTGCAGCTCGGGCTCAGCCCCTCCCCTGCTCTCTGAGCTCCATCTCTGCCTGTCTCCTGGGAGCTGGGGATCCTGTGCAGGGAATGATGTGGGATTAGAGCCTTTTCCTGCCTGCCAGCTCTGCCCATGGTCATCTCACACTGCTGCGCTCTCCATGTCCCTGTCAGCACTTCCCCAAACACTTCCCTGAACACTTCCCTAAACATTCCCCAAACACTTCCCCAAGCACTTTACCAACATGGCTCTGTATAAAAGGAATAAAAATGTGGATCTGGTCTCCCCCTACACAGCCCCAAAAACCAAGGAATTCTGCAAACTCCGTCTCCGAGCCACTTGCAGAAATCTGAAGAGCCAAATTCCCACATCTGCCCCGGAGCCGTGAGGAGACTGGAGTTCATTTCGGACACCAACTCAATTTTATTGTTTGAAACGCCAGGGAAATTCAGTCTCAGAAACGTGGGAATTTCTGCTGGGCCTGAACACCACCCTGGACATCCTTCCTTGTCCTACCCCCTCCAGCTCTGCCTGTGCCACTGGGGACGTGGAGCATCCCCTCGATGACCGTGGTGGGAACAGGCTTGTGACCCTTTCAACATCTGGATGGGCTTCACGAGCCCCCTCTGCTCCTCATTCTGGGAGCAAGGACAACCTGTGCCACTGCTGGAACAGCCACCCAACACCTGGAGAGCATCATTCCCGGAACGGGAGATGGGATCTCCTCTCAGAGCTGGTACTTCTTCAGCAGCTCGCTCTGCCACTGCCGCTTTTTGTTGGGAAAGGCCACCGGGATCTTGATCCTGCGGAATTCCTCGATGCACTTGCCCAGCTCGGACTGCAGTGCCCGGCGCTCCTCGCTGGTGGCCGTGCCGCTGGCCGGGGTGACCTCCACGCCGTTCTCCTTGAGCGCCGCCTGGTCACTGCCCCGCCGCTGCCCCGCCTGCCTCACCTCCTCCAGCCGCTTCAGGGACTTGGAGAAGTCCAGGGTGCTGGGGCGGGATGGGCATTCCTCGGGAGCTTCTGGCCACGGCAGGGAGTCGGTGGGGCTGGGATCCTGCGCCTCCGGCTGGGTCTCTCCGCCGGGGATGGGCTGGTCCGAGGGGAGAGCCGGGATGGGCTCCTCGGGGCCGGGGGCTCCAGCGGCATTGCCGGGCTCAGCCGGGTCCGGCCGCGGCCCGGGGCTCTCCTTCGGCCCCGCAGGGTCCTCCAGGGCTAGGGATGAAAGCAGAGAGGAGTGTGAGGAGAGGGAGAGGAGGGAGGTAAGGGAGGTGGGGAAAGATGCGGGAGATGAGGGAGTTGAGACATCTGCTGGGAATTCTTTTAAAAGTACACCTGGTGGCAGAGATACAAAACAAAACAAGGAATAAACTATTCCTATTTAAAATCCCCCACCCTACACTTTGCCCTCTGCATGGAAGCAGAAAATGTCAAGGGGGATCTTCTTTTTCCTTGAAAACTTTTGTAAGGACAAAGTTGGATTTTTTCCCCCCTTTTCCTTCCTCTTCTTTCTTCTCTCATTTTGACATTTGCTGAGCAGCTCCAGCTCTGCAGCTGCTGGAGGTGGGAAGCAGGAATGTCACTCATCAGCAAGCAGAACCCTTGAAGGCTGGATTTTCTTTGGCAAATCTCTCCAGGAAGTCACAGGAATGAATCCTTGCCCCAAATTCTTTGAGTGATGGGATGAAGCCTCGAAGCTGCTTTAATCATCTTATCTGTGAACCTGGGAGCTGCTTTTGGGAAACATGGAGCTGAGGCTGGGGAATTTAAGCACCCAAATTCCCAGGAGGAGCCTCCAGCTGAGCTGGGGAATGAATTCAAATCCTTCAGTTCCTCTCCAGCATCTCAGCTCCCAGAGCATCCCGTGACTTTGGCTGCTTCAGGATAACATTTATTTTCCAAAATTTTCAATTTTACATCCCATTATTCCCATCTGAGGCACTGTTCAGGTCACCAGGCTGAGAGCAAATCCAGGTTTCCAGAGAATGGCTCCTGAATATTCCTCACATCCCACCATCCTGATGTCCTTTGGGTGGTCTGGCAGTGCTGGTGCCAGGCTACAAACTCACATCCCTAAAATCTCCCTGCTCCTAATCTCAGAATCCTGGAATGGTTTGGGTCAGAAGGGACCTTAAAGCCCATCCAATGCCACCCCTGCCATGGCAGGGACACCTCCCACTGTCCCAGGCTGCTCCAGCCCCAGTGTCCAGCCTGGCCTTGGGCACTGCCAGGGACCCAGGGGCAGCCACAGCTGCTCTGGGCACCCTGTGCCAGGGCCTGCCCACCCTCCCAGGGAACAATTCCTAATTCCCAATATCCCGTCCATCCCTGCCCTCTGGCAGTGGGAGCCATTCCCTGTGTCCTGTCCCTCCATGCCTTGTCCCCAGTCCCTCTCCAGCTCTCCTGGAGCCCCTTTAGGCCCTGGCAGGGCTCTGAGCTCTCCCTGGATCCTTCCCTTCTCCAGGTGAACATTCCCAGCTCTCCCAGCCTGGCTCCAGAGGGGCTCCAGCCTTGGGAGCAGCTCCATGGCCTTCTCTTTCCTGTAGCTTTGGACAAGCATCCCGTTTTCTTCCTCAGGTTTATCCTTCCTCACATTGTGAGCCCCTGTGGCATTCAGGGGGTGTCACCCCTCGGATGATCCATGGACACCACACAATCCTGAGTGTCCCCCTCTGCTGCTGCACTGGGAAAAGGGCCCAGCCTGGCTGATATTTCTGATCTTTTCTCCCACAGATTTTCCTTCCCTGGTGCTACTTATGCTTTAGAGCTCCAATTAAATTCACCAGCGACACTTCCGAGCAGCCCCGTGGAGCCGCTGGAATCCTGCTGGGGGCAATTACCGGCTCCTGCCGGTGGTTTTGTGGGAAGCACACACTGTCCCCACCCTGCGGCTCTGGGACAGCGCTTTGTTATTCCAGAGGCTGTGACAGGAACAGGAGCTCGGGCCCAGGCTCACAGCACTGGGTTTGCTGCTTCCACCCCCAGGGATGATGAAAGATCCTGGCATGGACGGGGGGAATAGGACATTCCTGGGTGATCCCAAATGAGGGATCTTAAAATTCCTTCCAGCCTCTTAAACTTGGGTGATGTGGGTCAAAAAAAGATGGATAAAAGTTTCCAAATGAGCTGGAAGAGCACGTTGGGTTTGGGAACTGTGGGAAGGGGGTATCCAGGGTGCATCCAGAACATCCCCAGGATGCCCAGGGAATCTCCTCAACATCCCAGTGCCCAATCCAAACCAGCTGCTCCTGTGCCAGCTACTGGATCCCATCAATCTCAGGACTTGACTCTGCATTGATTGTTCTGGTTTATGTGATTGATCCAGCTGGGAACAGCACTGGGAGCTTCTCATGCAGCTGGGCCAATGTGCTCTGGTACCCAGGCCCTGCCATAGGGCCCTGGCAGTGCCAGCTGGATCCCCAGGGAATCCTGACCCCTTGGCAGGAGGCACCAAGCTCAGGTGCAGAGAGTTATTTATTGGAGCCCCAAACTTGTGACACAGATGGCAGAAAACCCAGCTCGACTCTCCCTGGATTCTCCTTTTGTAATCCATTCCTGCTGTTGGAAAAGCTCAGCGAGAAGCTGGGAAAAAAATTTCCAAACAGCAAAAGGCACCTATTGAAAGACCTTGGAGCCCTGGGAAGGTAATCCATATTTTCCTCTGTCATACAGGTGCTGCTAGGAGAAGGCAAGGTGGGATCAGGGATTTCAGGGATTTTTGTGAGGGCTGAGGTTCCTTGGGGGAAGGTGCAGCTCCTGAGGTGGAGGAAAGCTGGACACTGGTACCTGCTGGCGTTGGCTCTGGGTGTTCCACGGACTGTCCCCTCCCTGGAGTGTCCATTGGTGGGCAGGAGCTCTGTTCCCCTGTTCCTCCCAGGTTCTCTGTGAGAAAAAGATTGGGAATTGTATAAATTGTGGAGATGTGCTCACAAACATCACTGTGTGAGTATGGAACTCACAATTCCACCTTTTATAGGAATCATGGAGTCCCGGAATGATTTGGGTTTGGAGGGACCTTAAAGCTCATCCCATTCCACCTCTGCCATGTCAGGGACACCTTCCACTGTCCCAGGCTGCTCCAAGCCCGTGTCCAGCCTGGCCTTGGGCACTTCCAGGGATCCAGGGGCAGCCACAGCTCTCTGGGAATGTGTGCCAGTTTTTAAAGGATGTTCGACTTTGCAGGATCTCGGTCCATGTAGGGATAATGTGATTGCAGGAAATGCCCTGGAGATCCTTAATCTAAATTAAATCAGCGTTTGCTGAGTGCTTGTGGATATCCACACGCTGCAGGAATGGCTGGAATGTGGGAATGCCTCCAGCCTGGAATCCGTGGCTGCATTGCCTCATCCCTGGAAGTGTCCAGGGCCAGGCTGGACAGGGCTTGGAGCACCCTGGGACAGTGGAAGGTGTCCCTGCTCAAGGCAGGGGGGGATTAGGTGACCTTTAAAGTCCCTTCCAACCCAAACCAGTTTGGGATTCTATTCCATGACTCCTGAGCATGGGATGCTGTGCAATTCCGACCTTTTTAGCCTTTAAATCCGCACGTCTGTCAGGACTGGCAGATGGAGATCGAACTCCAGCCACCTTTTGTTATCCAGGACTTCAATCCCTTGGAGCTGGAACAAACCCGTTCAAGGTTTTTGTCCCTTTAATTCCCAGCCAGTTCCCGCCGGGATCTAAATCAGGTCTCGCCACTCCATCCCCTGAGCGAGCCGATATCCATCCGCGCCTAATTACTGTTCCCGGTTCATCATACGGCGCCTTTCATCTCCAATTCCTCCTCATTTTCCTGATTTCCTACTCTCCCTGGGGCTGGCAGGACCCACGCCCAAGAGCTGAGCGAAGGGAGCAGTGTTTGGGGCTGGGATTTTGGCTGCTTCATCACAGTTGATTCCTGCAATTCAATCCATCCCCTGTGCAGCTGTTCTTGTTTCCAAAACATTATTTTTTTGTTGTTTTTTGGGAGCTCTGCTGTCAGTTTTAAGCTGTTTCCTGTGGATCTGTGCAGTCCAAGTATTTTTTCCTGCTTGTTTTTATCCATATATATAAAACAGACACATTTAGCAGTGGATATTCCCTGTCACTGATTAATTTAACATCTGCTCTAATCTGCTCCAGTTCTGGCATTCCCAGGAAAACAGAGAAAAGAACAACAAATCCCCCATCCAAAGGTCTCCCAAATCCCCTCTCCAAAGGTCTCCCAATCACTCCTCCAAAGTTCTCCCAACTCTCGCTGCCTTCTTTCCAAGGGCAGAAATTTTGCTTTTCCTGGAGCTGGGACGCTGCAGGTCCTTCCCAAATCCTTTGGGACAACATGGATGGGATCAGTGGGAGAGCTGTGGGACTCCTCTGGAAGTGCAGCCAGCTGAGGGGGAGTGATGGACAGCAGCTGTCCCACAGCAGGAACTTTGCGCGACCACTCGATTCCCTCTTGCTTTTCCAGAGCAGCCACTCCAGCTTTGTGGCCGGGATGGGAATTATGACGGATTCAGATACCGGAGGTCAAATTCCGGTGACGGCGCAGAGACCTTGGAGGACGGGAGCCAACGGAGCCATCCTGCTTTACATCAGCAAAACATCTGGCTGGGGTGGAGGGCTTGGGGCTGCGTGGAGCAAAAGCAGCTTTCCCTCCTTGCCAAGCCAATCCGTTTGGATAACCCTTTATTCCCCAAAAAGTTTTTCCAGGCCTGGCACAGCTGCCCAGGGCAGGGGTGGAGTCCCCATTCCTGGAGGGATTTAAAATCCCTGGGGATGTGGCATTTGGTATTGTCACACTTGGGAATGGCTGGGCGAGGGTCTTAGGGGTCTTTTCCCACGTAAATAATTCCATGATTCTAAGACCTGCCTATTTATCGGGATTAATGATCCATAGCGTGGATGGCAAAGCTTTGCCAAGAATCCTTCCAAGAGGAGCAGCTCCTGGTGAGCCTGAGCTGCACCCGACCTGGAAGAGCTGGTTCCCACCTGGAAGTGCTGGTTCCCACCTGGAGGTGCTGGTTCTCACCTGGAAGTGCTTCTGCCTTGTCTCCCTTGAGGTCCAGGATGGGCTCAGAAGAGGACATGGGTTTTTTGGGGTTCTGCTCCGGTTCCAAAGGCTCGGGAACGGGAAGGCTGAGCCAGGAGCTTCCTAAAAATCAACACCCAAAGGAGAAAATCTTAGAAGGGAAATGATGCAGAGGGAATGTGGGAATAGTAGTGGATGGGAATAGAATCCAAAGCACCTCCCAGAGTGCTATGCTGGGTTCCCAGAGTGAGGAATGATCAGGAAAACTCCCAGTGCCTCCCAAACCCTTCTTGGGGTGATCCTTGAGCTTTGGGCAGTGCCTGTAACCACATCCCACATTTCCCACCAAGAATTGCTGTTCCTCATGCTTTGGTCCTTCTCTCCTGCCATTTTCCTAAACCTTTCTATCCCTGGCTTTCCATATGCTGCCTCATTTACATGGATTTACAAACAGGGAGGAATACAAAGTGTTTATCCTACACTGGGATTAGTGCTTCAGCTTTCCATCATTTTCTTTCCTGACGTTTCCACACAGACATTTTCATTTGCCACACAGACCGGATGAGGCTTTGGATCCAGCTGCAGTTCCTGCCCCATCCAGGGGATTTGCCTCTCCATGACTGAGCGTTGGAGCAGGATCATCCCATTGACACAGAGAGCGGTAAATCCCCTGAATGCTCCAGTTCCACAGCTCTTCCCACCAGGCAGCCAGAGAATCATGGAATCATCACCCAGAAGGAACACCCAGGACACTTCCACTGTCCCAGGCTGCTCCAAGCCCCAGCCTGGCCATGGACACTGCCAGGGATCCAGGGGCAGCCACAGCTGCTCTGGGCACCCTGTGCCAGGGCCTGCCCACCCTCACAGGGAACAATTCCTTCCCAAAATCCCATCTGACCCTGCCCTCTTCCAGAGGGGGATGAAGACTTTCAAGGCCACCCTGATTTGGGATAAAAGCAATCCTGCTCCACCTGGCCATGGGAAGCAGAGGATGGAACTGGGTGCTCCAGCTCCCAAAACCCCCAGAGCTGAGCAGGATTCTGTGTTCAGTGGTTGCCAGGATAGCAGGAATTTGCCCAGAGGCAGCCTGGCCAGGCTGGATCTCCACGATCCATTATGATCCAGAAGAAGGTGCAGCCTCCAGGAGATGGCAGCAGGATCCCAGCATGCCCTGGGCCCATGGCCTCCCTCATTAATTGTGGCTCCTGAGACAATTCCTGGCTCTTCCCAGGTTCTAACCAGGGCCTCCTGCTTCCCAGGACCACCAGCTTCATCCAGAGGCTTTGTGGTCACTGCCAGTGCAGCTGGAAAGGTTCCATTCCTAATTCCAGTTAATATCCCAGCACAGCTGGTTTTGCACCCAGTTAAGTCCTGAAGTCCTGGAGGAGGGAATCTGAGCTGAATTCCATTCCAGTGGGGCATTCCAAAGCCTTTTGGGCAGAACTACACCTGGACAGGACACGCGAATGCAGCTCGGAATGGAATTCCTGGCGCACAAGTGGAAGGGGAAGGATTTTCTGTGGAATAAGAGCAACGCTGAGGCTCCCTCATTTCATTTGCATGGCTGAACTTCTCCAGGTATTCCCAAACATGCCAGCAGAGCTCCAGGGTGCTGGATTCCCAATTCCACGTGCTGACTTGCAGCCGGTGCTTATTAAAGATTTAAAGGCCAAGCTGTCAGTGCTGCTCTGGGGATTGACTTTTCCTCTTATAGCTCTATCCCTCTAATTCTAATAGGATTGGGAAGAGGAGGCGGAGGCTGGAGCAGTGCCAGGAGCCAAGGGAGGGTTTATTCCTTCCAGAAGCTTTGCACACCTTGGCGAAGCTTTCTGGAAGTTTGTTCCTCTTCCAGCACCTCCCATCGACTCTCAGGGATTTTGGGTTAATTCTTGGGACAGTGGGAGCAGAGGAGGTGCCGTGTCCTGGTTTTCCCTCATGCCAGGGATAACAAAACACCCTCCATGTGCTGGCTCTCTGTGCTCTGCTCTACCAGAAAAACTGCATTAATCCCATTTTATTTCAAATTTCAGATGGGCACTTGCTCCTTCCCAGGGTTTGGGAAGATTTCAAAGCCACCACTGGAAGGTGTTGGCTCAACTCCTCTTCTGGCCTCAAATCCATGTTGTCCAACAAACACAACAGCTTTAGGGATATTCCACGGATGTGGTGAAGGGATGGAAGCCACCAAGGAGCCACCAGGCGCTGGGACCCTTGGGAATCACAGCCACTGCTGAAACCCTTGGATTGCTTGGGATTCTTCCTTCACCCACTCCCAGGTTTTTCCCAGGACATCCTTTTCCACAGATTTACCTGGAAGGCTGCAGTGCCTGGAGAGCTGCCTGGACAGTTGGCCTCGCACAATGGGACCTGGAAACAAAGGAGAAGGTTTCGATCTGGATCCATGCTCTGGGATCATGGAATTATGACGACCTCCCTCCACACCTGTGCACCAATGTGTGGGTCTGGATCCTGCTCCAAAATCACGGAATTCTGCTGTTCCACATCCACACCCCCACTGGAGAGGGATGCAAGGAAAACGAGTGCTGTGGTTCTGAAATCATTCCCTGGGATTTCCCCCTTGGATGTGCCATGAGCCCAGCCAAGTTTTGTGGTGCTTTTCCAGAATATCTGGGCTCCTCCCAACATCTCCTGCCTTTTCGCAGCTGGGAGTAATCTGACTCCCCCCTTGATCCATGGAAAAGTTCTCCAGCTCAACCCCATCCCAATTTCCACAAGAGATGCCCCTGCACCAGCAAAACCTGGGAATTGTTGGAAAGAGAATTTTGATCCCAGATGTCCTGTAGGTGCAGGGACAAAGCAATGTCCTGGTGCATCCCCTTCCCTAGGATTTGGGATCAGATCAAGCCTGGGCATCACAACAGCCCAAGTTTTTTCCACTGGAAAAGTGCAGGAGCCACGCTGGTGCTCCTTGGAAGCCTGAGGAATATTCCATGCTATCCATCCTGGAAATCCTCAGCTGTAAAATGGGATCAACAACCTGTTTTCTGCTTGCAGGGAAGGAGGGAAAGTCTGGAGTCATTCCCAAATGCTTTATTAATTCCATGGCTTTTGCTGGAAGCAAAGGGGCTGGAGTGAGGCAACTCCGCCTGGTTGGAGCTGGTTGCTATTGGAGTTTTCTCTGGAAACCCATTAACACAACATGGAGAGGGAGGTGAAAATTACCCTTAATCCTCAAATATTGTTGGAAAGGGGTAAATCAGGATGTTCCATTTGGGAGCTGAAGGAATAAACACATTTTTTTATCAAAAAAAAGAGAGATTTTCTGCACTGTTTCCTGCACTTCCTGAGAAATGTGCACCTGGTTCTAATTAACCCGAAAGCTTCATTAATGATCAGTTTGGCACCAGTCATAATTAATCCCAAATGTGCATTTTTCCATGGAATAAATAGTTTACCTGAGCACATTTGCAAATTCCATCTAAGAATTGTGGCTGTATATTAATTAAATTGAAATCATAATTAAAAGCAGAATTAAAAGCCTTCTAAAAACATGGGGGGGAAAAATCCTTTGGTTTTATGTTCAGTCCACAAATTCGTGGGTAATGGAGAGCAGTTACTCCATTTTCCTGAGGGCTTTTGGATAAAGGCCATCCAAGAGCCTTTTAAGGAAACTCTGGAGCCAAGGGGGGATTGTTGAACTTCCAGCATGGATTAAAAGCTTATTAAGGAAGAGAAAAGGAGGGTTGGAATCAAGAGTTTACTCCCAACATATAAATAATGGAATAATGGGATGTTCCCAAGAGGCCATCTCAGGATGAAGGACTTTTATTACCCAGGAAAAAGGGAAAGGGAAAGAGCCAAGAGTAAAATGGAGGAAATGGGGTGGTGGAGGTTGGTGGGAAAGGACCTTGGGATCAGCTCTGATGGAGAAGCTTCCATTGGGATGGATGGATTGACAAACAGGACACAGGAATGTGCCTGGATGTTTCATAAACCTTGGTGGGATTTATTTCAGAGTCTATTTGGAGACTCAGGAGAGAGCTGAGAATGTTCACCTGGGGAAGGGTCTAGAGAGAGCAGGGGCAAGGCCAGGAGGGGTTTTATCCTTGTTTTTTTTGTGGAAGAATTAATCAGGAAATTGCAGCACTCTGGGCTTTAAGGTTGGAGTTAAATCCCTTTAAATCAGTGGCACCGAGCTCCTACTATTTAAATAATGGCTTGGGATTTTTGTTTTTGTTTTGATTTTGGCCTTCCAAATGAAAAGAGAAAAAAAAAACCCAAACCCCACAAACAAAATAAACCAACCAAAAAAACCTTGCACGGATCAGCACGGAAGAGCTGCTCTGAGCACACCCGAGATGCTCCAGCTGTTCCCAGCCCCCTTCAACGCTTTCATCCAGGATCCAATTAATTATCTGGGAGTACGTGGAGCTGATCTCATCTGGGACATCCACGAGCACAGGAGGTCGTAGTGACCACTCCAAGCCCCAGATATTGGATACTGGGGAGGAATTCCTGGCTGGCAGGGTGGGGAGGTGCTGGGATAGAATTCCCAGAGCAGCTGTGGCTGCCCCTGGATCCCTGAAGTGCGCAAGGCCAGGTTCCAGGGGGTTGGGAGCACCCTGGGACAGCGGAAGGTGTCCCTGCCATGGCAGGGGTGGAATGGGATGGGCTTTAAGGCCTCTCCCAGTCCAAACCATTCCATCATTCCAGGCTGGTGCGGGATTCAGCGGGAACAGAAGTGGGGCAGGCGGGATCAGCCCCAGCTGGAAGGGGCAGATCCCGGGGTGGGAAGGAGGGGATGCTCAGGCGGGGACGGGGCTCCCCCAGGAGGAACCGGCCCCTCTGGGATATCCGCCAGCAAACCTGGGCACAAACCTGGGCACAAACCTGGGCACAAACCTGGGAACACGGAGAGGGCTCCTGGCTCCTGCCAAGGCTCGGCGTGACAGCAGCCAGGACAGTTTGTCCTTCATTTCCATGACACTGCTGGATGACCTCAGCTCCAGAGGGAGAGGAACCGCTCACGGTGGAGATCCCTGGTGCCAAGACCTCATTCCTCATCCAAATACAAATTAATCCCGTTGGAAGGAAGCAGCTGCGCTTTCCAGGGGCTGCGGTTTGTTGGGAGGGGGGGATTAAAACCACTCCGAAATTTCAGGAACTGGGAGGAGTATTTGGCATCAGCACCTTATCGCAACCCCGCAGTGCCCGCTCCTGCTCAGCTTTCCAGCCTGCTGGAAATGCTTTCTTGGGCCCTTTTGCTGACTTCGGGAACACTGGGAATCCTTCCAAACCAGGACCTGGGGAATTCGATATCCCTGGAGCCAAATTCCAGTTAAAAGACTGCGGCGTGGAGTTAATGGGGTTTTTTTGTGTTCCCTGGGGGTTGTGTTAAATCCCCTCCAGGCACGCAAAGGACAATAATAATTTGGGAATAAAATGGGAAACCTTGGCTGCGCCCTCGCTTCCCTCGGATTTGGAGCTGCTCCATTAAAGCGACTGAAGGCGGATGGGACATTCCCAGTGACAGGAATGAGGAGCTGGGAAAGCAGCTGAGGATTTAAAAGGTGCAAGCGCTGCAGGAAAAGTCGGGAGTCCCAAAGGTCAGGGGGACTCTGCCTGCTCCAAAATCCCTTGGAGCGATGGGAAGCCCGTGGCAGCTCCTGCCTGCGGTGAGGTCTGGGGGAGCAGCCGGGTTCCCCCTCCCCGGACAAGGGGATTTTTAGGGTGCCACGTTTGCTGCTGCACCTCCCAAAAGCCAAGGAGATCCCGTGGGAGACGAGGCATCCCAGGATCCAGGGAAAAAACCCTTTCCTGGGAAGCCCTTGGGGTCCGTGGCGGCGGGGAGGAGCAGGGGAAGCTTTGGTGGCGGAGGTTGCGAAACAATTTCCTGTTTATTTCTCTCTTTCCTCAGTTAAATGCAGACTCTGAAATGTCGCTTCTACCCTGTCCCTGTCCCCTGTCACCCCTTCACCCTCAAACCCTTCCCTCCGCACACATCCCGGCTCAGGATCCCTGCAGCTGGAAAAGGCCCCTGGCTCCTCAAAGGCATTTAATGCTCGGAGCTGATTAAAACGGTCCATTAACAGCAAATTAGGAACTAATGGGAATAATGGCTGTGCTCAGGGAGTAATTCCAGGGAGAGGGGACGGCACCAAACGAGCTCTAATCCCTTGTTGCGCCGGAGAGGGGAAGGATTTGGGTTTATCCTGTGGCTCTTTTTGGCTGGAAGTCTCAGCTCTAAGGAAGTGATCCCCAGGTGGGGCCGAGCAGTGAAACTCGGCGGGATTTTATTTACCCTGCCTGGTTTAAAACAGCTGGAGAGAGCGAGGAGAGTGTTGGATGGGGCTTGGAAAAACCTGGGATAGTGGAGGGGTCCCTGCCCATGGAACTGGATGAGCTCTAAGGTCCTTTCCAATCCAAACCATTCCATGATTTCAGAATCCATGGTTCTCTCCATGCTTGGGGTTCCAGATGTGGCCAGGCTGTGTTTCACAAGGATTTCCCCACATCCCAGAGTTGAGGGAACTCCTGGAATATCCTTCCCATGGCTCCCAGGAGAGTTCTGCTCTCCAGAACATCCCAGTAAGGACCTCAAAGGACTCATTTCCTCACGCTCTGGCTGGGGAAACTGAGGCAGGGCGAGCTGGGCGAGGCACAAGCCTCACTTTGGGGTTGTTTGTTGCCCCTTTGGGTTCTCCAGGTCCCCAAAGCTTCCTGTGCACCCCTCATCTGATCCCAAGAAACACTCCCTGTCTGGCCAATCCCACAGCACAAGGCTGGGCTAAGGAAAACTTGATTTTTCCTTTTTTTTTTTTTTTTTTTCCCAGTTTCCTTTATTTATTCTTTTCATCTTTGAGCCTTAAACATTTGGGCTTTGTTTGGGTTTTTGGGGCTGGGCCCTCTCTCGTCCCGGAAAGGGCCCCAGACCAAAGGCAAACAAACCTTGATCCCTGTAGGGGTCATTCCTGAAGGTCTGGACTGGATGATCCCTGTGGGTCCTTTCCAATTTGGAATATTCCATGGTTCTGAGTGTATGGGAACCCAAAAGCTGAATTTTGAGGGAAAAATCTGATTTTTCAGGCAGTTTTCCTCGTGAAATGGCCCCAAAATCTGCAGAACCTCACGCCTGCTCCTGGTGGGAAGGGGCTATTCTTGCCTGAGAGGAACATTCCAGGGATGTCATGTCCAGGGAACAAGGTGCTCCTCCTCCCTGCTTCCCACAGGAGTCCTTGGAATGATGGGGCAGGACCATGATAAGGCCAGGTTCCAGCTCCCTTCAAAATTCCAGATCACGGAATTCCAGAATCCTGGAATCCCAGAATCTGGTTTGGGTGGGAAGGGACCTTGAATTTATTCCTGATAGGAGTTTTTAGGGGTGTGGGGGGTGAAGGAAGGATTAATCCTTTAAGGACTGTTAGGCTCTGCATCCTGGTGGATTTATCCTGCCAGGATTTATCCAGGAGAAGGGAAAGGAGGGACAGCAAACATTTGGGATGCAGAGGTTGTGCTTTGCCTGCAAAGCCATTTAGGTGGAATCTGCTTTAGGTTATTTGCAGGAACATTTTTCCCTCAGATCCTGCCCAGCTCTCCTAGAGCAGGGGTGGGGGGGGGATAATTCCCAGCCATCCATCACCTGGAATGAAGGAAAACATTTTGGACTGCCAGAGCCTTTGAAGGAAACCACCTGGACACCCTCAAGTCCAGCCTGCTTAAGCTCAGCACAAACTGTCAGCGCAGGTTGAGGGAGATTTATTTGGGAAGTTCTTCAGCACTCACCGGAATCCAACACATCCAACAGCTCCCAAAACGTCCAAGAGACACGAACACTCGCCTGCCTTCCCTCTCCTGCTCCCCACGGCCCCAGAAGGAGGCCCAGACATCTCTCTGTGGTCAGAACACAGCAGCTGCAGCTGCTAAACTGAGCCCAAACCCTTGTTTTGTTAAACCCCTCCTAAACAAAGCATCCAGGCTGCAGTTTCTGCACCAGGAATTGGAAAATCTCTACTTTGTCCAGTGTTTTTTCCCAGTGTTGGATGCCCGTGTTGTTAAGGGGAGTTTTGGGGGGTTCTTTTTAAAATTAGTAAGATTTTGGTCAGGTTGGAGGGAGCTTGGAGCAGCCTGGGATGGTGGAAGTTGTCCCTGTTTCTGGCAGGGGGAGGGGCTGGACTGGATGAGCTTTAAGGTCCTTTCCAAGCCAAACCATTCCCTGGTTATTTGAGAGAGGAAGAGCTTGGTTCCAACTTCCAGCTGCTTCTCCCCTCTCCGTGCTCCTCCATCACCAAATCCTTTCTATTTCAACATTCCATCAAATCCCTTGGATTTTTGTGGCGTGCTGACCCTGTCTCCCATGGCAGGATGGGATTTTTGTGTCCCCCTCTGACCTCTGTAATCCCCACAGGACCCTCCTTGTCCTCCCAGTCCCATGGGATTGAGCTGCTCCGTGAGGATGGGGAGGGCTCAGCTTTGGGGCTCCTCTGCCACCAAAGGGTCCCCTTGGAGAAGGGCTGGAGCCAGACCAAGGGCACAAAGTGTTTCCAGATGTTCTCCAGGGGTGGCAGAAGTGCCTGATGGAGACGGATGAGATTTGGCTTTTCCTTGAACTCCGTTTTTGTGAGGAGCAACCAGCAATTTGTGGGCAGGTGCCTGCCTGGGAAGGCAGAGCCAGCCCCAGCTCCTGCTCTGCCCCCCTCCCACCAGGGGTTTTATTTTGGGATGGAGAATTTTTCAGGAATCTCAAAATGAGAGGCTGGGTTATGTTCCCCCTTGGAGGGAAACACCCTTAGGAAGCAGGGAGCTCTTTATGGAAACATTCCTTGGTTGTGCTGAGCTCTGCGGTGAGAGCAGGCGCCTTCCCGAGGGATCCACACGGGATCTGCTGCCTGCACACCCCTTGGGACATCATTACCTTAAAACCCATCCCAAACCCCATCCCAGCCCTCAGCTCTCGTTCCCAGCAGGATGAGAAAAGCTGCTGAGTCCTCAGTGCAGATTAAAATAATCCCAGGGGTCCCTCCTGGCCCTGGTTTTCCCAGACTACGTGGATAATCCCCCCTGGCACATGCCAGCCACCCCTGCTCCAGGTGTGCTCTGCCCACATGGCTGCCCTCGGGGTGCCATCATTCCCAGGGATGAGCTGGGGCATCCCAGACCTCTTCCCGGCCCTGGAAATGCAGTAGGTGGGGAGGATCTCTGGAGGGATCTCCTGGAAAAGAGCGGGATGCTGCCACGGGCACCTCCAGCAGCGCCTGCAGCTTGGCTTAACATGGGTTGCACTGGCAGAAAGCCGAGGAGCAGGGTCCTGTCCTCTTGGTGGGAAGGAAAATCCACCTCCAAGTCCAAATCCAGCTGGACAAGGCTGGATTTTCCCTAGGGACAGCCTGGGCGTGGGAGATGCTCAGGGGGAGCACAAGGACAGAACGAGCAGAGCAGGTTTGGGTGATTTGGACAAGCCCAAGAGATGGCCCAGCAGGAGCTTGAGGTCTGGGAATAACAGAAATATGGGAATATTCTCAGGAAAACCAGGCAACATCAGGGAATTGGTTCTCCACTGTCTCCCTGAGGCCCCAAGAGCTCCCAGCTCACTCCAGCCATTCCTTGCCTGGTTCTTCCCAGCTTGCCAGGATTGCTCAGAGGAGGAGACCTCACTGAGATGCTTTTCCATGCCACCATTTCCCAGAAAATTTGATCTATTTGATCCAAGGTCTTTCCTGGGGATCAAATGAGCCAGGTTCTCCTCCCAGCCATGACAAGGACACTTTCCCTATAAATAAATATATGGAAAAGAAACAACCCCAAATCGGGTGTATGTTTGTGGAGATGGATCTCAACAAAAGGATTTTTTCATGAAGTCTCAGTTTCCAGGAAAACCATTGGGCTCTGAAAGGATTCAGGAATAACCCCTCATGTTTCCTGTGCGGGATCGGGTTGAGCAGCCCTGATCCCAGAACCTGCCACATCAAAGCCCTGGAATGGTGACTCTGCCATTCTGATTTCTCCCTCAGGCAAAAATTCCTCCTCCCGGGAGATCAATGTTTCAGCCCAGTTCCAGTGGGGAAAAACATCAAAACAGCCTCACTTTCCACAAGGCAGCAATTTCTTTTTCCAACCCTACTTAGGAAAATCTTGAGTTCAAAAAACTATGCAAATATGCAATGCAGATCCCCTCCCCCTTTATTTAAAGGTTTGCTTTGTGTGCACACAGAGCTCAAGTTCCTCTTTCTTGTCTTTTTTAAAGCCTGTTGTCATTTCCTCTTCCAGAAGTTGTTGGAATGAGGAACAGGACCATGAAAAATGTCAAAATACTGTTTTTGCCTTCCCCTTCTTCAGGAGAGAGGGAGAACCTGGTCTGAAACTTCTGCTGGCCCCAAAGCCCTCCCTCCTCTCCAGGAAGCAGCTGCAAACCTTCCTCCCACATTAATCCCAAGCAGGAACAGCCCCTTGGATGCTGTCCAGCCAGGGAGGAGATCCTGCAGTTCCTGCTCCAGGAGCTTCTCAGGGGCTGGGGTGGCTGGTGGGAGCAGGGATGGGTGATGGAGGAGCAGGGATGGGTGATGGAGGAGCAGGGATGGGTGATGGAGGAGAAGGGATGGTGGATTGGAGCAGGGATGGTGGGTTGGAGCAGGGATGGTGGGTTGGAGCAGGGATGGTGGGCTGGAGCAGGGATGGAGGGCAGGAGCAGGGATGGATGGTGGGGGAACAGAGATGAAGGGTGCAGGAGCAGGAATGGAGGGTGTGTGCCAGGAATGGATGATGAGAGCCTTGGGTGGATGGTGGATGCCATGGATGGGTGTGGATGCCAGGAATGGCTGGTGGGAGCCAGGAATGGGTGGCAGAGAACCAGGGGACAGGCACAGGCAGCAGACAGGGACACCAGCG